>CATIWR010427158.1:0-23881 GCA_949677035.1 Omphalea diandra | reverse complement strand
CACTGCCTCTACCTAACCCTACTACTGCACTGCCTCCACTTCCAAGCTTGCCCTTGCCCACCATGCCTACTATCCCTAAATTCACTTTGCCTCCACTTCCAAGCATGCCATCCCTCCCCACCATCCCAATTACAATTCCCTCCATTCCTTTCCTCTCCCCACCACCAGCTGGACACTAAAATCCTCATTGCACTATTTCATGTTCTTTGGCCGTTAATGAGGATTTTTGAATCATATATATTAGATTATGTGATATTATCTGGACGAGGAAGACATCTCTTTGTTGCGTGCCCCCTGCAGCTTATTTAGTTTTCGTTAATTTTATTGCGTGTGGAGTGTTTGCTTGTTATTCAATTACTTAGCTTTACCGTTGCGGTTATTTGTTGTTGCAGTTTTATTATGCTTTCGTTCGAATATCATATAATGCAACGTTATCTATTTGCATATATGTTACAGTATTATATTTGCATATAATGGTAGTAGTAAACGGCTTGAGATTCTGATTAAGTCTGATATTTGAATATCGTAATAGAGCTTAAGGGCTTGTTTGAAAACTTAGATTTATCTGAAAAAAAAAAAAGAATGGCATAGAATAATCCCGTTATCATCTATTAAAGAGTTGTTAGACTAATAATACATATGGTCGCATGCAAGGCCTATTTGTTGCTGTAGCGAAAACTTGTACGAAAATAGCACATAGAAAGTTAAACTAATTTTGTATAGCACATCATTTATTATACTCCTAAATTATTGGATTTGAATTATTAACACGCAGTGAGTGCATTTTTTTCTTATATTTAAATCTATTATTCAATATATATAATTAATTTAGATCTCAAGTATTTATCGTTCAACAGCTAATTATTTATTTGAAAAAATTTTATATATATCAAACTCACTATTTGAAACGTAAACAATTAAAATTTTCATATAAAACTATTTAATTAAAAATAACTATAGATTAATTTATTAAGAGAAAAATAATAATTTTCTCTTAAAAATTATTTTTAGTTAGATTTTATTTAAAACAAAACTTGATTAAAATTTTTATATTTTTATTTAAATGCTCAATAAATTAAATATATTTTATTTTTTAAGCAATTGACTATATATAATGAAAATATATAATTGAACTAAGTCCATATAAAATTATATTATTTTCTTTTGATTAACCATATAGAATTATATTCAAGTCATATGTCATAATTTAAACTAATTTACAAACAAATATATAATGGTCAATCATAGCAAACCACTCATTACAAAAAATTTTGTATATTATGATAATAATTTGTGTGATAAAATTAATTTTGTCTTAATATATGATTTTATTATGATAAAAATCAAATTTATTATAATTACAATAAAAAAATAAGTAAATTTGTGATAAATTTTTCATGTAATAAATTATTTAAGAAACTATAGTAAAAACTTGGCTTAATGATCCAAAAAATTTAAAATTTTATGTTATTTTTAATTGCATGCAATGTTTTTAAATGAGTTAATTACACTCTAATTTGACGAATTGATTTTAGTTATATCTCAAGTCAAAATCAAAATTTAATAAAGTATATATTTAAACTCAATTAACACTTATACTTTTAAATTAGTTTAATTAAGCCCAAAATTATGTTTAGAGCTTAATTAATATGATATTTTTATTTTTATTCAATTTAATCTCATTTTTACTTAATGAAATTTATATATATACTTTTGTATGATGAATTTTAATTTTACAAGAATTTTAAATTTTAAATTATAATTCCTGAGATCTATCAATCTTTTATTTTTTTTAAAAAAAAATTTCTCTCAATCTTTTTAAAAAATTAATTTTTACATTTAAAAATTTTTTCGACTATTTAAAATAAAAATTTCGAATGAATATTTAAAAAATCAATTATATGAGTTTCATTGAGATGATTACTTTTATTGCTTATTCAATTTAATCTCATTTTTGCATAATTAAATTTATTATGTACTTTCATATGATGAATTTTAATTTTATATATAAATTTAAAAATAAAAATTTAAAAATTTAAATTTATAATTCATAAAATTCTCTCAATCTCTCCTTAGAAAACAAATTTTTATATTTTAAATAATAAATTATTTAAACTTTTTAAATAAAAACTTTAAAAATTAGTTCAAATGTAATTATCTCAACTTAATTGAAATTATCTAAACTTAATTGAGATAATACGTTTATTTTATATTTAATTCAATCTTTTTTTGCTTAATTAAATTTATTGTGTACTTTACATGAAGAATTTTAATTTTATATTTAAATCTATAAATTTTTAAAATTTAAATTTATAATTCATAAAACTCTCAATATCTCATTTAAAAATGAAAATTTCTCTCAATCTCTCCTTAAAATTTTAATTTTTATATTTTAAGTAATAAATTATTTAAAATGAAAATTTTAAAAATATTTAAAAAATTAGCTACATCAGCTTAATTATGATGATATTTTTATTATTTATTCAATTTAATCACTTTTACTTAATTAAGTTTGTTATATACTTTATATGATAACTTTATATTTAAAATTTAAAATTCTTAAATTTCAATTTATAATTTATAAATCTCTCAATCTCTCATTTAAAAAAAAAATTCATTCAATCTCTCCTAAAAAATTAATTTATATATTTTAAACAATAAATTATTTAAAATAAAAACTTCTAATAAATATTTTAAAAAATCAATTACATGAAATGAACTTGAATATTTCCTTAAATTTATCCTTGAAATAAAATTAAGGATTTATTAGTTCATTATTTAAATATATAAAAATTAATTAAAAAACTTGAAATTACAACAAAATTAATTCTTTATCAACTAAAATAAAAAATTTTAATATTTTGTATGGAAAATATTTAAGTTGAGTAAAAATAAAAATATTATTTTTGTAAGCCTTAAACCAAATTTTGAATTTGATTGAACTAACTGAAAATATAAAGGTCAATTCAGTCTAAATATACACTTTACTAAATATTAATTATGACATGAGATACAACTGAAACCAATTTATAAATTAGTGTGCAATTGACTCAATTAGAAGATTTGGATATAATTGAAAATTTGCAAAATTATTTGAGCCATTGAGCCCATAAGAATACAAGATAAATTATTATATAAATTCTTTAATCATAATATTTTATCACAATATATTAGCGCTAAATTTTTAGTGCCCACCAAATTACATAAAAGAAGTAATATTGTGATAATAAGATTTTTATAACAGTATTAAATAATTTAAAAATTATGATAAAATTATTTTATCACAATAAATAAATTTATTCCTACTAAATGACTTGTCACAATAAATAAGAAATTATAATGTGGGCATATGAAAAGACACAATAAAACTAGTAAATTTGTTAAAAATATAAAAATATTATTATTTAAATAAACTTAAAATTAAATTAAAGTTGAAGTTGAATTTAAATTTAATTAAATAATCAAAATATTTTTAAAATAAATTTCTTTTTTATTTTAATTATTCTATTATATATATATTTAATAATAAAATTTATTTTTATATGGTTATCGGGTCAACATGATCAATTATGGTTTGACCCATTTTGGTCAACGTTGACCTGACCCATCGGGTTTACTCTTACCCAACCGATCTTATCCATAAATTTTCGAATCATTTTGGATTTGTTTAGGTTCGTATCAGATTTTGGTCACCTTTTTTTGTTGGATTCAGGTCAGGTAAAAAAAAATCACCTTTATTCTTGTCTTATCATTTAAATTTTTTTATTATAGTAATTTGCGTAATAAAGAATTTTTCATTTAAGGGCAATTTTTTGATTAAAAAATTGCAATAAAAGTTTGAACTACAGGCTAACTAAATCCTGTTTTTTCCATTTATATACGAATTACCAACCCTAGGCATAACAATCAATTAGGTAACCTTAGTGATAACCACCAAATAAGAACATGGGCGAAACCTAACCAAGCAGGAAGACTCAAGCAACCTTGCATTGTATATATGCTCGCACAAACAAATACCTTTTATAAAAGATAACTATTTATTTTCTCAAATAAGAAATAATATAAATAGGATATTTATAGAAAAAAAGATTATTACATTATTTTTGGTACTTACCTCAAATAAAAGATACTCATTTAATTAGATTATTACCTAAGAGGTGGCTTACTTGTATTAAAACGGGATTAGACTCTTTGTAATCTATCTATATTCTCAATATACGCTAGAAAAAAAAATACTGCTATACCAACAAAAATTTTCATTGGTAAATACAAAAATTTCATCGATAAAATAATTTATCGACAAAATACCAATTGAAAGAATCGATTGTGAAATACTTGATTGATAATTGTCTATTAACGAAAATTTCATCCATCAATAAATTTACTGATAAATTGCGGATGAAATATTTCATCTATAATAAGAGCAAAATCAACGTATATTACTGATGAAAAAGCTGTTGCAAATCCGATAATAAATCTAAAGGAAATCCATCGATAAGTTAAGTTGATTTATATTTTTCACAATCCGTCAGCAATTCAATGGTAGATTTATTAGAAAAAAATAAATCTAATAATTTTCATAGCTAATTTGTTGATATGTTTTATATGCTAATTTTTTAACAATTTTAATTTTATTACAGTTGTGATTTATATGAAATATATAAAATACACACACACACACACACATATATATATATATATATATATATATATATATATATATATATATATATATATATATATAATAAATGTTCAATTTACAAGTCAGTATAATAATATAATTATTATTTAAATATGCACAAGGGAGTTCAAAAAAATAAATCTCAAAATTTGAATAAAAAATTTAAATTTAAATAAGATGTGTTGCATCCTAATCATAAAAAATTATAAAATTCTAAATAAATTATTAAATTTTTTTTTACAAATTTAATATGATTATACACAAAAATTTAACACAAAATTATAAAATTTATAAATTGTATATTTTAATTCTAAATAAATTATAAAAAATTTTTGACAAATTTTATTATTATTGTACAATATTATTGTACACAAAAATTCTACATAGAAATTAAAAAAATTATAAATTACATCTTTTAAATCTAAAAAGATTAGAAATTTCTTATACAAATTTAACATTATTATACAATATTATTATACACACAAATTCTACACAAAAATTATAAATTACATATTTCTAATTATAAATGAATTACAAAATTCTTCTACAAATTTAAAATTATTATACAAAAAAATTCTACATAAAAATTATAAATAACATATTTTAATTATAAATAAATTATAAAAATTCTTCTACCAATTTAATATTATTATACAGAGAAATAATAAAAATTATAAATTACCTATTTTAATTCTGGATAAATTACAAAAAAAATCTTATACATTTTAATACATTATAAAAATTATAGATTACATATTTTTAAATCTAAATAAATTACAAAAGTTCGCTTACAACTTTAATATTATTATACACTATTATTATACATAAAATTATAAAAATTATAAATTACATATTTGTATTTCTAAATAAATTGCAAAAATTTGTATATAAATATAATATTATTATACCACATTATATACACAAATTCACAAATTAATTTCCAACTACACAACATAATTCAACATCGCAACAATCAAAATATAATTTCCAACATCATAACAAAAATTATGCCACATTATTATAGAAATTACAAATTCACAATATAATTTCCAACATCACAACAACATTTCTAAATAAATTACAAATTGCAATATATTATACAACAATAATTCAAATTCTTATTTCATAACATCAACAAAAATTTCTAATTCTAATTTCATCACCAACAAAATTTTCACTTTCAGAATTTCATAAATTCTAATTTCTAAAATTACTAATCCTAACAATTACTAATTCTAATTTCTAGAATTTTATAAAATTACCAATTCTAATTTCCTGTTTACAGAATTTAACATAAATACGATTTAAAAAATTACTAATTTCAAAAAATACATACTAATTTCTAAATTACAGAATTTTATACATTACTAATTATACATAATTTACAAATTCAATAAACTATAAATATTATGTATAATTAAAAAATGGACACAATCTCATTTTTGGGCTCCAAAATGAGAGAGAGAGAGAGAGAGAGAAAGAGAGATGGCAACAAGCAGCAAGCACGGAGGGGTTCAGCCGAGAGAGAGAGAGAGAGAGAAGGCTAGAGGAAGAAGAAGAAGAAAGGATTATGCCCATACTATGTATTAAATTTATCAACAGAATTATCATGTCAGATTAAAAAATCTATCAATAAATAATTTTATCTTCATACAAAACTATACTGACAAATATATTGGTATCAATTTTTCTGGGTGACATTTTGCCTGCCCACCATTGATAAATTCATGGCTAATTTTTTCATCAAACTTTGACACAAAAAGTTACTGATGAACCTTTTCGTCGATAAATGCCAACATCGTTTCGTCGATATATTTTAATATTCATTTTTCTCATTCATCATTGATCCATCGACATTTAACAAATTTCCATCGATAAATTCTATAGGTACAGCGGTATTTTCTTGCAGTGATAATTAGATTATTACCTTAATAATAGGCGGCTCACTTTTATAAAGTGATTTCCATTTAAGTTGGTTTTATTTATAAAGAAGAGAATTTATGCATTGAAACAAAATTAAATAATTATTGAAAAGATGTAAATATTAATCCGTGATATCATCTAAATGCAATATAAAAAAAATTAATAATAATAATGATGATTATGACGAAGTATAGACAACAAAATGTCCAAAAAAATTAATAACAATAATAATAATAATGATTATGACGAAGTCTAGACAACAAAATGACAAAACTCAGCAAAGCATTTCTTGTAATAATTCCTTCATTGTATCTAGTCAAGGTGAATATGCAATTGTTCTAACCAAGAATAGGATTATTTCAATAAATCATAATGTTTATACCAAATAAATGATACTACTCTTGTTGGCTATTATCATTAGATACAACTAGCATTACTTACTCCTCCTGAGGAGAAACAAGTAACCAAACTGTGAAAACCATTTCTACAGCAAATCTTCACTATATCTAGTCTGCCATGAATTGGCAAAAGGCGTAAAGAAAAAGGATACCATTGTCAGTTGATTACTGTTAGTATATACCAAATATGTTTGTCTCAAATAGTAAACTACTAAATTCAAGAAGGGTACTAAGAATTGTTTCTAGAACACGTTATATTTGGACAGCTCTGCATATGAAATCCCAACCTAGAACTATAAATGATAATTCACTTACTCCATCATTTCAGCATTTGTCTTCTTTCTCTTTAGCCATGTCACGAAGGAGTAAGGGTCGTCGAAGATTGGAGATGGTGAAAATATCTAAAGAAAGCAATCTTTTGGTTACCTTCTCCAAGCGCAGGTATGGAGTTTTCAAGAAAGCTAGTGAACTTTCAACTCTTTGTGGTGCTGATATCATTATTATAATTTTCTCGCCTGGCAAGAAGGTCTTCTGTTTCGGTCACCCTTCTGTTGAAACAGTCATTGATCGCTTTTACACTGGAAATACTCCTCCCCAAATTTCAGGTGCTATGCAACTTATTGAAGCTCACCGTAATGTCAGGATCCAAGAGCTCAATATGCAGCTTGCTCAGGTACTAAATTATTTAGCCTTTTCATATTGTCAGCCTAACCACTTATAATTAGCCCCCATAGATACTAACAATAAAACGATGTGTAGGCTCTTGACCAATTGGAAATAGAGACAAAACGAGGCGAAGAGCTTGAGCGAATTAGGAAAGGTAGACAGCCACAGTGCTGGTGGGAGTCTCCTATAGAGGAACTTGACTTGGCACAGCTTGAGCAGCTCAAGGCATCATTGGAGGTGCTGAAGCAGAATGTGACAAAACAAGCGGAGCAGCTTCTTTTTGAACCAAAGAATCCTCCTCAATATTTTGTGCCAACCACTAGCAATAATAATGGAGTTCTTCGTTTTGATCCAAAGAATAACGATGGACTGAACACTAATATCATGCCTTTTCAATACCCAAAACATGGATTTGGAAGTGGGTTCTTTTAATTATTCATTGTGTTGTTGAGATTTATGTGAAGGGCCTTAATTGATAATCCACAATCTGGTTGTTGTCTGAGTTGTGACTAATGTATTTGGGTTGATTAGCGGTCTATTTTGCGTGATATATGTTGTTGTAAATGATAAAAATAATTTACCACATTTATTTTATGAGATTTGTCGAGTTAAGATTAATTAATTAGATATGAGACTCATATTTGCTTTAATTTTCTCACAAAATGGGAAATCTCCAGTACATCTGGTAAACATAATTCATTTGAAGTTATATATAATATCCAAAAATCTCAGTAAAGACTACAATATTGTTTACGTTATTATACTATAATTAAAAATTCATTGTTGGATTAGATAAAACTATTATTCACCATTAGATTAGATGTAAGTTACTATTTAACATTAAATTAGACCATATTATTTAACAGCATCATTAAATAAGTCACTTTAGAATTTACCAAGAATCTCAACTCTGTTAGATTGAGATCTTCATGTGTTAGGGAGACAAATGAAATTTGTTTCTATAACTTTGTCATCTATTATATATTTATGCAAAAAGAAATAACATTTTACCTAGGGGTATCCCTCATAGTAGGTATGAGATTTCTATTAGAACTTGAAATTTTATTAAATGAATTGACGAAAGAAAAAAAAAAAATATTCTACTCATGAGGGGAAAATTAAAATTGAAAAAAAAAAAAAAGAGTATTTTTATTGGGCAAATTGATAAGTCCAAGTCACCAGCTTTTTTCTCTCATCCATTAAACAAGATCTCAGTAGTCAATTGTTTCGTCTCTATATTGTACTCTATTCATGGGAGTAATAAAATTGAGAATTAAATTATTAAGATTATTAATCGATTCAGTTGATTTGAAACTATTTTTTATTTTTATTTTTAAATCTATTATAATATTATCTTTAAAATTTTATTATATATTAATTAAATCAGATTAACGAAATTACCAAACCAATAAAAATCAATCCTTTGATGAATTTATTTACTGATGATTTTAAAGCACTAAGTTTATCAATTAGGACTTGGTGTATAACTCCTGATTACGTCTAATAATTTAAATATAATAATCTCTCAAACATTTTAAGTGTGATTTTGGTGTTATGCATTATGTTTCTTTCTTGTCAGAAGATACATATCATCAACTAATAAAATATATAAAATATTTTACACGATTCACTTTATTAATAGAGGTACATTCAGTAGTATTACCATTCACTATTAATCATTAATAAACTCAAAGTTATTTTAAATTTATGAATCTATTACATTAAAAACATCTCACAATTATACACTAACTACACAATCTTGTTAACATATGATACGTTAACTGTAATAGAAACATGCCCTAACTCATCATCCAAAATGCTTGCAACGTGCATCAAGTTAAACAGATGCAGCATTCTAACTTTTAAACAGATATTTGTATGGACAAGAGATCTCAACTTTCCCTGTGTCTTTAGATTTATTGATGCAATTTAATCAAATGAAACAACAATTCCTTAGAAAATTGAGAGTTTGAGGAGCGAAGTAGCTTGAATATACCGTAAAACTTAAAAATAATTAAGAACAGTAAAACGCTTATAGATCAAGGGAAAAATATATTTGATAGCCTAAAAACTTAAATGCAAAAGTTTTAGCACAAAGGTATTGTTTGCATCCAAAATAAATTTTAGCCTACCTCAGTAATTTTAGTCTGACCTATTAGATTTATTATTTAATTAAATAATTATTATTTAATTAAATAAATTTTATTTAATGAAAATTAAATAAATTTTATTTTAATAAAAATTAAATAAATTAAATAGTTGAAGTGAGAGTTACGCCAGACAGTTTAACTGTTAATAAAGTGGAATACGTAAAGCTAGAAAAAAGGAACAACATGGAGCACTAAGCCACTGAACTGAAGGTGGAAAATGTGGAAATGTGAACTATGGAGGTTACTATTTGCAGCATTATAAATAGGAAGGAACTCAACAGAAGAGAAAAAGACATCAAAACCAACAATCATTCAATATATCCAATCAACTCTACAAACACATTATCTTTCAATTATAAAGTTCCTGTCAATCAATAGCATATTTCCTTTTACAATCAAGTTTATTATAGCTCTCCATTATTTTCTCACTTTTAGTAAATATTTTGTTCTAATACAATCATATGAAGCATTAAATGCTAAGAAATTTCTTCAATTTTCAAGTGTTTTCTCTTTAAATTTCATCATTGCGATCAATTATCATTTTTTATTCACATTCAAGTCATTGGTTTCAATACGAATCCAAGTAAACTGTGATAAGAAAGTTTAGAGACCTAATTTTCATTTTGATCTAAAAATTAGAAAAATGCAATCCATTTGATAGTTTGAGTACGTCACACACGACGCACCCAATTCTCAAATTTTTCATTAAGCAGGTATAGGATTTTAAAAAAAAAAAACTCAATCAAGTTTAATGATTTTCATCTTATTTACAAGAAGTATTGATCTAGTTGATAGTTAGTGTTTTAATTTGTGAACGCAATTTTCTATTTGTGAGCTCATTCAAAATGTTCTAGATCTACCATCACTATAATGGTTCATCTTCTTACATGATTGCATAATTCATCATCACATTTGTTTTACTTCTCACTTGACTAAGAGTATGTTTGGCATTGTAATTGAAAAAATTAATTTTACAAAAAATAAAAGGGATTCTCTTTTTTTTTAATGATTTTAGATTTTTTAATATGAATTCTATGAGTAAAAAATTGGTTCTTTCATCATCTTTAAATATTAGCTTCATTCAGAACAACCTTTTTACTCATAAAATTCATATAAAAAAAATCTATAGTCAATTAACAAAGAGAATTGTTTTTAATTTTGATTTCAAAATCAGATTTTTTTAATAGCAATACCAAGCATGCTCTGAATCTCTTCTTATCCACCTTAACATGGACTTCAAGTTTAACTCCCTTTTGGGCTTCTACCTAATGGTTAACTTAATCAAGTTAATCGATTTAACTAAATTTAATGGTTACCCATAATCAAATTATGGTGCCATGCCAACATAATAACTCTAAGATAGAAATTCTATACCATATATGAAATATTTCTTTATCTATTAAGAGAATATTTCTTCCACATTAAAGAAAAAGAAAATTCTCCACATTCTATATGAATTTTTAGTCAAATCATAGCATTTGGGAAATAAGACTAAAATTATCCTTCCAGGTTCTCACAAAATTAACATTATTAATCATAATTTGAAAGTGAATGGTTTAAGTTCAAGTTACGCACAGCCAGATGTTTGTGAGCATTGTGGTATGAAATCGATTATTAAGCTTGCATAAACACGACTATTATCTTTCTAAAAAATTGAGAGGAATGGCATATATACCATTGTCTTGGATAAGAATTATAACAAAAAGTTAAGAAAACACACATAAGAGAAAAATATGTAACTATAAACATCACTTTGATATTGATTCAGCAGCAATAATCTCGAATAAGTTCCACACGTTGTTTACCCTCTCTTTCGCTAGAGACATTTTAAAAAATTCAAAGTTGATCACTGAATATATGAATATCTCAACTAAATTCTATAGTGACAGTATATTTGTAACTTTATTATATGTCATTGTATACAATATTAAATTATGTATATATTTTATTAATTATTTATAATAATTTTATTTAAAATAAAAATTATTTTACATATTAATAAAATTATTATCTAAATATTTAAAATTATATTGGTATAATATTATAATATAATATGATAGTGTAGTCTTCATCACTCAAGCACCTCTGAATAGTCAATAACCAAAAAAAAAAAAAAAGAAAAAGGAAAAAATATAGAGGTAGTTGAACTAACAACAATGAATTTTATACGTGTCTTCCACTCAATTAATTATTATCTTGCTACAAATACTCATGACCAGTCTTAAATTTTTCCATACGAACCTAATTAATTAAGCTCTCCTACTAGCACTATCATGGCCTCCTACAAAAGCTTAAGAATCATGGCTTTCTTCATTGCTTTATAATTTATGCATGTTGGCCTAACAGCTCGTCATTTCTTGCAGTTGCCAACACTGCCTTCTGTACCAAATATGCCACAACCCACTTCGCCTTTTCCTCAGCCTTCACTGCCTTTGCAGTCACTGCCTCCACTTCCAGCCATTCCGTCCATCCCCACAATCCCAGGAATCCCATTCCTTTCCCCTCCTCCTGCAACTACAACCCCTTGAGCTTGCTGCTCAGTTATACGCATATAATATGCATTATGGTTTGTCTGCCCTGCTGAACTTGCTTGCTGTGTTTTGTGTGTATTATTTCCGCTAGTTATGTGCTATATGTATAATATATAGTTAAATTTGCATATTTGGGAGCTTTGTTGTCATAATATTATTATCATAGTTGCTACATACAGATTTTGTAGTTGTCACTAAATAATTGCTAATTAATCAAATAAAATGATGATTTTTATTTTGACGTAATACATCATTTTAGCGAGATATATAAAGTTTATTGTTTTTCTTTTTCTTTGTCAAGTAACATTTATAGAAACTCAGATGCTTTATAGATTAGAGAGAATTATATTATTAAAAAGACAAAAGAGATTAGGAAAAACTAATTAGGATACCCCTCTAAACTTAGGCAATTAGACACTCTTTGCACCCAACCTTGGAGGGAAAAAAAAAATTACAGAACTAATTGAGGAAACATCCAATCTCAAGTACAAAAGGCACATGATGCTATTTGATGTGACAATATTTCGTTTTTCCTCTGTACAGCCAAAGCTTACACGTCAAAAATAACTTTGTACAGCCAAAGCTTACGCGTCATAGATTTTCTTTTAGGACGCAAAATTTATGCTCTATGTGTTTTACTCTTGTCCTGTCTCCAACTCTTTAAAGAAATTGAACTAATCAGATTAATCAAAAGAAACGAGATTAATAAGATAAGCTCAAATTATTATTTTAATTAGAAATGACTGTTTTTTACATGATTTGAACTCAATCTGATCCTAACATGACCAGCAAATCAATTTGAATTGATCATATTTTGATTTTACTCATGGATTGATTCAAATGACTTGATTTAAATTATTAAAAATATTTTATATTTATTTTAAAATATTTTTTTATTTTAAAAAATTACAATTATGACTAACCCAACCCAAAAGTGATCCAAAATCCAATCTGATTTGTTTGTAACCTAAAACACCCCGATTCGACCCAATCTAAAAAGGATATGAACTAAAATCAACATAATTTGAAAATAACATGATTTAAAATTGATCCTATTCGAACTTACTCAATCTGAAATTTTTGGCACTCTATTCATAATCTAATTTTTTAAAGAAGATTACTAGCTAATTTTTATCATGACAGTATTTATTATATATGGATAATTAATATCATTTCAATATCTCAAATGATTCTCTAAATGTATTAACAACATTCTAAAGTGATCAAAATGTTTTATAATATGTGAACATAGCATGGATATACAATGAATTAGTTACAAAACAAAGTGACTTTCGTCATTCGCAACATACATAAACTTTTTTTTGCATGAGATGCCAATGTTGGAAAAAGGAAAATATAGACTATGCTACGGTATGCTTTGACAAGAGAAACAAAATGTGATAGGAGGAAGAAAGATTAGGAAATCGAGGAGTTATATAGTTACATATTCTATAGACAATCACGTCTATAACTAAGAAATTATGCAGTTAAGATTATTCATTATAAATAAATAGCAAGGTTAATTTTTTTGTCTAATAATTTGCACTTGAGATCCAATCTTTTTTTTAAAAAAAATATACATTTAAATACATACCTAATGATTTCAATCTTAGCAATTATATACACAACTTTCATATTAATTTATATATCAATGAATATTGAGTCCCTTCTTGCTCTTATATATGTACCTACATTGGTGTTTAATATACCAAACTTTTGGAGGGCACATATGTACTGAAACTCTCAATTTCTAGCATCATAAATTCTATCTCCAAAGAACTATATATTGTTATATTTACGAGTAAGATATGCAAAAAGAACAAAAAAAAAAAGAAGAAGAAGCAGTATTATAATTTATATTTTAGAAATCATAAATTATAATATATATATATATATATATATATATAAAAGATAGATAAATATGAAAGATAAAAATTACAACTTAAAACAAAAGTTTGCTTATCATTTAAACTTCTTTTTATAGTAATTGAAGAATAACAAATCCTTTATTTTGTCAGTTCAAAATAGATGTGGCAAATGGGACAAATTATTTCGGATCGGATCAAGTTAGATTTTAATGGATTCAGATCACTTATCAAGTCTACATATAGAAAAAATTTTGGATCAAGTCATTTGTTATTTAATTTTTAAAATATATTCTTAAAATATCCACTTTGATTTTGTATTATTTATGCAATATTTTTTCATAATTTATTGAGAAAAAATTAATTATAAAAATTATTTTTTAATCAGATAAATTTTACATAAACAAAACTCAAATAAAAATATTGTATTTTCATTTAAATGCTTAATAAATTAAATATAATTTATTTTTTTAAGAAAATGATTATATATAATGAAAACAAGCAATTAATTTAAGTTCATATAAAATTAAAAATAAAAAAAATTTTAAGTTCTTAAATAAATTTTAAATATTGTTAATAATTTGAATTAGGTCATTCAAATCAATTTGAGAATCAGGTCAGGTCATTTATCATTCATTTTTAAAATATTCATTTAGATTCTTTATTATTTATATAATTTTTCTCATAATTTAATAAGAAAAAATTATTTTTCAGAAAATTATTTTTAATTACGTAGATTTTTCATAAATATAACTTAATTAAAAATTTTTATTTTCATTTAAATGATTAATAAGTTAAATATAATTTATTTTTTAAACAAATAACTATAAATAATAAAAATGAGTAATTTATTATCTATGGAATTAAAAATGAAAAATATTTTTTAAGTTTTAAAATTTTTAATAATTTAAATCAAATCATTTGAGTCAATTTGTGAATTAGGTCAAATCAGATCAATTTAATTGACTGGTAGATTGGGTCAGGTTTGACTCAAAAAATTTTTAAGCCAAGTCAAATCAATTTTTTCGAATAAATTTGGATCAAATTTTTAAGTTGGACTACTTTTTAATTTAAAAATGAGATATATCGAATAAAATTCAACAATTCCTCACTACATGAGACAGTTTTTTATTTCACCCATTCTAAAAGTGATCTGAATCCAAAGAAATCCGAAATAATTCAATTTCATAATGATCTTGAATTTTTTAAATTGAATCAAGTATAGATCAACCCAATGAGCCCGGTCAAGACTAATCTTAATAGAACAACTTATGATTTGATCCAATTGATCTGATACCAAGGAAAAAGATAAATTTTATTATCAAATATATAAAAGATAGAATAATTAAAGTAAAAAAGAAAGAAATGTATTTTTCAAATGAGTAGATTATTTAATTAAATTAAATTTAAATATATTTTTTTATTTTCATTTTTATTTAAAATAGAGTAATATTTTTGTATTTTTTAACAAACTTCCTTTTAATTTTGTCGTGTCTTTTTATATGCCTAAATTTTAACTTTTTATTGATTATAACAAATTATTTTATAAGAATAAAAGTTATTTATTATGATAAAATAATTTTATCATAATTTCTTAGATTATTTAATATAGTGATAAAAATATTATTGTAACAATATTTTTTTATATGTAATTTGATGGGCACTCAAAATTAGTGTCAAAATATTGCAATAAAGTATTATAAAGAAAGAATTTATATCATAATTTATCTTGTATATTCATTTATAATGATAAAAATTCTTTATATAACAAATTTATTTATTCTTGATAATAATTGTGACAAAAATTTGTTACGATAAAACTACATATTAAGATAAATTAATTTTATCATATAAATTTTTCTTACAAAATATAAAATATTTTATAATGAATGGTTTAAAAGTAATAGCATTAACAAACAGAGTTAATCTCAATTAAAAATTATAAAAATTTAATGAAAACAATGAGGAGTAATCACAATTGGCCAGTAATACATATATGTGCATTCACCAATGGTTAGACGTGTTCATGGGTTTAAGGAGCCGCCCAATTTGATCGGTATTGCTTGGGCTTAGGTATCTATTTTTCTCTCAAAACCCAGCCTAGTCCAAACTTCAATAACTTGGCCTTTAAAAGAATGAACTTGGATATATCCTTTTTATGAGCCCAACTTGTCAACCTCTAAAAAAAAAAGAGCCTACCTGGATATATATATATATATATATATATATATATTGTATCAAGTCAAAAATTAAAAATTAATTTAAATATCTTTTTATTTTCATCATGTTAAACATATTATTCTTATATTAAAAATCAATACATTTATCATTAGTCAAATAAAAAAATCAACAAACTAATTTTAATAGTTCTTAAATTATAAAATTAACCTTTTATGTTAACACACTTTTGTTTTTTTATTTATCATTCATATCTCTCCTTCACCCAATAGAAAATCAAACAATAAATTTCAATCTTTCAATCTTCATCTCTTCTCTTCCTCATCTAGTAAATATGATATCATTAACAATTCCCATTATGATAACCATGGTAATGAAAATAGCAAAGATGATGGTGGTGGTGGTGATGAGATAGAAGGTGATTAAATAATTATTTTGGAAGAAAATAGAAGAGGTGTTACAGTAATGAAGGAAAATAGGTGATAAAAGAAAATTTAATATTAAAATAAAAATATTTTATATGATTTAATGGCAAAATAGATGAAAGAATTATAAAATTAATAGTATTAAAACACTAAATATTTAAATTAATCTTTATAAAATAAAAAATAAAATAAGATTAAGTAAAACACAAGAGCATCATCGAATTATGAGAAAATTGAACCCTGACCCAACCCATTACTATTCTCATTTTTAATTCATTAGTCTAATTTTTTATTTTTTTTTAACATAGATATATTGCAATCAGAGAGCTAAACAATCAACAAGCCCAACTTTGTCAAACTTCAATTACAATTATGAATTGATTAAACTCTATTAATAATATTATAAATACATCTAAATTCGATTACGTTCTCGAGCCTCTCAAATCTAATATTTTAAATCTTGAATTCAAATCATTCAATTACTCGAATAACTCTCAAGTAATTGAACTCGACTTAATTAATCTAGAATTAATTTCAAATATCTCTCGAATTGATCTGAGATAGTTCGTATTATTTTATACCCTAATTGCAATGTTCAAGTTATGTACATTTCAGGCCATCTACCTATAATAAGTAACGCTAAAAGACAAAGAAAGAGTCTGTTTTGGTATTGATTTTCAAAACACAGTCATCATACCATTAAATTCTATGCATCTGGACCATCAAAATTCCCACCAGTGTAGTCGGTATATTAAATAGCCACACAGACCAGATATCACGTCAGGACTGAAGTCACAAATTTTTTTTTTTTTTTGAGTCAAGCTCATTAATATTTTTTTTGAAAGGAAGAATATCATTGCTAAAAAAAAAAAAGACCTTAGCCTATAAGTCTCTTTAAAAATCTTTCAAAAAAATTTAAAGAAAAAATTTTGAAAGGAGAAAAGATTAATCACTATAATACTAAGGTAAAATTTACAGTACAAATTAAGATAAATTTATCAATAAAAAGTGTCCAATGCACAACGAAAATTCATCCTCAAGCTCATTAATATTAGTCTTTACTTTGCATTTCAAATTTCCTTTGTGTCTCTAATTCAAATGTCTTTTGCGTTAGACATCTCTCTGTCTCTATCTCATGTATATATTTGAGAAGTGTTTCTTCAGTTTTAACTTATTGAATTTTGTTTTTATTTTATTTTTATCTCATAATTGATATAAATATTATATTATAAACTTATATTTTATATTTTTTAGATATTTAATTTTGAACTTCTTATTTTAGATAAATATTAGATCTGTATTTATTTATACTTAAAAATTTTGAAAATTATCAATCTTCAAACCATTATGTCACATCCTATTTATCTTTTGTTCCATGCTTGTATTATTTTATTCTGAAAACTTAATATAAGATAAGATATGAGCTAGTAGTATATTAGATGGGGTTAACCATAAAAGTAGTAGTTCAGAACGTTTGAATTGAATAAATCAAATTCAACTAAGTAAAATAAAAAAATAAATTATCAAAAAATTTAAAATTAGACTTAATTTTCATTTTTATCTTAATTTTTATTTTTTATTAATAGAATAGTTGTGTTTTTAGTTATTTGCAATATTCTTTATTGGCCAGATTTCTTAAATTTTTTAGTTTCATTGGATCTCTCAATTTTTCAATTAGTTTAATTAGATTAAAAATTAATTTTTAATTTTAATTAAACTATGTCCTTATTTTTAAAGCAAATTTAGATTTAATTTTTTTGAATAACATAAAAATTCATTATTTATATTACATTAATAAAATAATCTTACAACATTTTTAATAGTTGCAAATTCATAAACATAGTTTTATTCTTTTAGTCGCACGATTCATATCAATATTCAATTGTTAATCAATGTTAATTTTATAGCAGTGCGTATTTATATATTTTTAGTGATTTTATAATTATTGTTTTAGTGTTTTAATTGTTAAATACTTATTTAATTATATCAAAAAAATTAAATTCGATAATGAGCCCTATTAAAAGTATTTTTTTAATTCCATTACTGGAAGCTAATTCTTAAATTTTGCGACTATTTTGAGATAGATAGAGATTTTCAAATTTCTAACTTTCATTTATGTATATGTACATTTAATTATTACCATCAGGATCATATTTAGTTATTCATATTATTACTCTACTATAAAAATTAAATAATATAAATATAAAATTATTATAATTAAAAATAAAAAATAAGTAAATTTAATAATTTTTTTTTAAAAAATGAATTACTATAATTTTTAAATGAGATATTACTACTAATCCCATCAGTAAAATTCCATAACATCACTCAAATATGATGCAGATGTTGCATACAAAGGACCCAAAAACATTAATTGGAAATCCCACCCAAAGGATAGTTATGCTCTTCTATACCTTCACTCTTATTCCAAACTTTGACACGTACCTACCTTCATTATTTGATGAATCAATCAATCCCACTTTTCCACAACAGCATTTTACGCTACTTACGATGATCTGACTTATCATTATAAACAACACATCCAACTCACAGCCACTGCCTCTGTTTCTTTCCCAATTGAAACTTGTCTCAAATTTTTCTTCAATATTTTCCCATTTAAAAGGTGTTTCGTTTGGTGATTATTTTAAACTGTAATTTATTGTGATACTGTTGTAAGTAATTTATTATAATTTTACTAAAAATAAAAATTATTTAACATGATAAATAAGTATACATATTAATAAAATTATTTTCTGAATCCTAAAAATCATGTTAATTATACTATATCATAATATAATATCGCATACAGTCATTATAGTGTTCAATAAAAAAACATTTTTTAATTAGTGAACGACTTGATCATTTTCATTATAGAAAATAAAAATGATATGTAAATAAATACTAATAAATATCTATAAGAGGGCATAGATTATTTAGATCTGCAATTTAAATCTATGGAGCTAGCCAAAATTATTTCAGAAAAACACCAAAACAAAAAATGAATATAATATTAAAAAAAAAAAACAAATAGGGTTACTGTCGGCAGGAAGAGTAGCCAACAATGGTCCAAGATAAAGGGAGGAAAACTAATTAATGGAGGAGAGGGAGGGGGATTGAACCGACTTGGATTTGAAGTTATTGGATTATGTAATTCTCATACGATACTGTTTATAGTTAATTATGCTCTCGTTGATGTCATAACCAATATTTTTAAAATCGGATTAGAGTTGAACCGATTAGCTGATCGATTTTAGTCTGATTAATTCGACTGATCCAATTTAATAGTATTTTTTTATTTTTTTGAAAAAATATATAAAGAATATTTTAAAAATATTTAAAAGTTAGATAAAATACATAATATGATAAAATAATAAAAATGAATTTTTAAAATTTAAAATTTAAGTAAAATAGTATAATCATTTAAAAAATTTTAAATTATGTCATAAAATAATATAATTTTAAGTTGAATCGGTTTGATTTAGTTCAGTTTTAACTAATCTATTTTCATTTTGAACAACATTTTAAAGAGGTAGTTTTAACTTTGAATCGAACTAAATCACTGATCAATTCTCAATTTTATCAATCCCATCGAAAACCATCGTTATAACTCACAATTGTATGCGGCAGTTTTCCAATGCCATGGAAATGAAATCATTTACAGCATTCTATATCCCTATATTGGAATATGATCTCTCTAGACAAATTAATGAATACACTCGAGTCAGATCTAGTCATTTTAAATTTTAAATTATGTGGAATCATTAAATTGAAGTGTAAGGAGTTTCATATTATTTTAAAATTTTAAGTTGAATCACTTTCATTTTGATTTTTTAAAAATATAAATATTATTTAGATTTGTAAATAAATTTAATTATTTTTAAAAATTTTAATTGAGTTAATTAGATTGATATACAAATTAGAACAATTTGAATTGATTTGTTATTCTAATTAAATCGAATTCAAATTGAATCAATTAAATTTCTTTCAATTTTAGATCAAATTAAATTATTTTTGAATCCTATGGAATTGAATTATATACTTGGACAAAACAACAAAAGTTGTACTATGTACTAATTTCAGATAATCCTACAATTCATTTAATAATTTGTAGATAATGCCCAACTAATCACCAAACCCAGTGGCTGAGCTAACGCTCCATTAATTTGCACCCATATGCATCTCCAAACCAAATTCATGCCTATAAAACCCCTAAACTTATCATCTCCTCACCATAAGTTCCCAACTCTTCTAGCTCGAGACATATCAACCAAACCTTGATAATGGGTTCTTCTCATTTCTTGATTGTGGCAATGTTTATCATCACGTTGACACTTTCTGGCGGGGGACGTGTTGCCGTGGCAGGCCGTCCCCTGGAGCAGCAGCGGCCTCTTTTTGACTACTTCCCCCGCGTGAAACTTCCCCGACTGCCTCGTACTGGAAATGACTTCCCTGTCCCACCAGTTTACAGGTTGCCCCCTGGATTGATTCCTAGGATCCCCTACGGGCCAGTACCACGGGTCCCCACTTTCTCATTTCCCACTTCACCTGGTAATTAGTGTTTTCCCACGCTGTTATGGAAGTAGTATTGTGCAGCACTAGTTAAATAAAAAGGTGCATAAATGTAATATGGTCAATTTAGTTAAATAAAAAGCTAATGCCTTCATTAGGTGTGTAATTTTATAAACTGTGTGGACTTTAATTTTATGTTCTTATGGATCTTGTGTGGCTATATTAATATGTTAAAGCTTTTTCATATGGTGTGTGTGTCTATATATATATCAAGCAAACAAAAACTTTTGGTTGATAAAAAAAAAAAAAATGGAGACTTCCATGTTTTTGAGGGCAGTTAGAAAGGGAGGATTTATCTAAACTCCTAAATTGTAACTGATGCTGATTACTACCTAGTAATTACGTCACAGCTCATGATAAATGCAATTTCTTTTGTGACATATGTGTTTGGTTATAAAAAATAATAATTCTTAATTTATCTCAGGTTTTAATTGATTAACCTACCAAAAATTTTCATAAAAATATTAATCAAGCACAAAAAAATAAATCAAGATCTTACATCACAATAATATAAGAACTACCTATAATTTCTTTTGATTGTTGGTAGAGATAATAATGTTTAAGACAAGTTGAAAATTCGATATGAACTTATTAAAAAAAAATTTGATTTTATTTGAAATAAAATAAATTTGGAATTGATTTGACTTGATTTGTAAATCAATTCAAATTAATCTGATTTTGATTTGACTCTGCGTCAATCCATTTGACATAATTTAAAATATTTAAAATTTATTTAAAAATAAAATTATTTTTTATTTTAGAAAAATAAAAATTATTAATGACTTGATCCAACACAAAACTCAAAATGATTTGATTTTTTTCACATTAACTAGATGACGCAATTCAATCCCATTGCAACTTGAAGTGATTAGATCTGAATTTGCCTTAAAAAATGGTGTTTTAAAATTACTCAATCCATTTGTCCCATTTATGATATTTAATTGTAGCCTTATTCATACCTCTAATTTTGTGTTTTAATCCTTTATTATCACTATCACACTTCTTACAATTTTTTTTGGCTCTTTATAATTAGTATTTTGAAAATCATATTAGATTAAGGTTTTATTTCGTAAAAAATATTTTGTAGAAAAATATTTTTTAAAATTTATAAAAAAAATTCATTTTTAATATATTGTTCTTATATTAAATAATAAATAGTATAAATATAAAAATATAGATGGTAAGATTTTGTTATAATCTTATAAATTAAAAGAAAATTAATATTTTTATAGTGTATTTCAACACCAGAAAAATATGTTACTCAAAAAATATTTTCTGAGGAAAATATTTTCCTCACACAAGTTATTTTTCATAAAACAAAAGGAGTCTAAGTAGTCAAACTAGTGAAATTAAAAATCAGATAATTGACTAATTCGATTAGATCCAAACTAATTTTTAAAATTATTTTTTATTTTTAAATATTATAAATATATTCTATTTTTTAGTTTTTTAAATATTTTATTGATTTAATTTAAATTTATAAATTCTTAAATTGAGTCAATCATAATGGTCAAACAGATCAAATTAGTAACCGACTAGCTAATTTTTTTCATGTATTTGATTCTTCATATTTTTATTTACTGCCTTTGATAATATTAATGAAAACATTATATATTTTACTAAAAAAGAAACATTACACATGTCAAATTAAGACCAACATGACCTTACATTAATTTGATTAAAAAATGAAATTAAAATCTTAGCATTTCCCTAAAACTTCTCAACATTTTGATTTTGTTTTTATGAAATTTTAACTTCTTATATTGATAAAAACAAGTTAATGTAACTATATTATGATAATTAATTGAAGTTATTTTTTTATCCCTTACATGTCTTTTCCTGTCTTTTGTTAAGTCTGGCCCATGAAAAATCTCTCTACAAGTTCCTTTTTCAATACCATATTTTGAAAAGCTTGTGTAAGTAAATTTTGTGCTCTTGTCACCATTTCCTGTGGCATTATTTATTTAGTAGATAATGTTTTAGAATTGGACCTTACTGGTTAATCTAATTGATAAAATTAAGAGTAAATCAGTGGTTTTATTTGATTTAATTTTTAATATTAATTAATAAGAAATTAAAATTTAAAAACTGATTAAAAAATCAGTGAAAACTAAAAATTAGATTAAATTAATTTAATGTAAAACTACGCTATAAATTGTGAATTTAAAAATTTCTAAGACTTATATTATTTTACTTAAAATTTAAATATAAAAAGTATTTTTTATTAATTATCATACTATATATATATATATAAGTATTATTTCTACTTATTCTGAAAATTTTTTTTAAAAAATTGATCAATTAAACTGAATTAATCAAATAAAAAATTAACTAATCGATTGATTCGATCTCTGATTCAGTTTTAAAAACAATGTTGGTAAGTGAAAAAGCAGAGGTAATTATACTGAAATATAAGCGATAAAGGTAATACTAATTATTGCTAAATTAATTACAAAAAGCAGCAACTGTAATACTGAAGGAATAACAATTAACTA
>CATIWR010427129.1:0-12010 GCA_949677035.1 Omphalea diandra | reverse complement strand
CAAAATGTCATGCTGTAACACGAGAAAGGTGCAAGATTAAAACGGTCCATGCACTTCATACTACGCCAGAGGTTACTTTCTAGCATCCAAACAATGAGATATCACCACTCATTTTCCCTTCAATGTTTAATAAGATGTAATCCATCTAGCATTCTTGTGTTCTATACTGATCAGACAGCAAAATGTCATGCTGTAACACAAGAAAGGTGCAAGATTAAAACGGTCCATGCACTTCATACTACACCAGAGGTTGCTTTCTATGCTTAATGTACAATAGAACTATGACATGAGGATTGCGCATTTTTTTTTCCTGAATCCTCAATATGAAAATGTAGAGCAATATGCTGATTAGAAACAACTCCATATCTTGCAAACAAAACTATTCCACTGATATTCGACATCTTCAATGCTTTAAATATGCTGATATTAAAGTCATCTCTAAAATCTTCGTATGCAGGAGCCAAAGTGAACTACTTCTTTAGTGTTTAGTAACTTCCTGGCTACTGTATTCACTAAAACCCAAATCAAAATTGTAAAATTGTATGGATGTCTCTCTTATACACCGCATCAAAATTGTAAAATTGTGTGCGGATGTCTCTCTTATACACCACAAAATTCTATGCAAATCAAGAAAATCGTATGAAAAGACATCAAAATGGCATGGATTGAATTGAAGAAGTGGTCTACAAATTTGAAAGTCCATGCAAAAGAATGAAAACCTGCACCTTGCAGCAAAACACATTCATATATAATTGAGTTCCAACCATTATCCATACCAAGCCACCTGACATTCCTAGGACTAGGAGCATGTTATAGGTAATATAACAGTGTGCAGTGTCAATAGCAACCACATCTCTATTGCTGCATATGCACAGAACCTCCATAAATTACATCATCATTTTTCTTTTCATATGTGGTTTGATAAGCAAAATCTACAACCTAGCATGCCATAGCGTTGCAAGCCTCAAAATATCAAATGAACCACTCTCTTCTCAGTATGCAATGGAGCCTTTTTTTTTATTTATTTTTTTTTTTTGTGAGAACAATCTCCTTCAAAGTTCTACTAAGAATTCAAAAGCCTTATCCATCAAGGGCAACTACCCAAGTTGAACACCCTTTCCTAAGTCTAACACCTTGACTATCTGATTAAGTAGAAATACTTGGATAGCAAAGCATCCTTGAACATCCTTCTATATTTTCTGATATGCAGGCAGCAGATGCACTAGACAATCTTCCAACTAATCATAATTATGAACATTACTGAACTATCAACTGGTGATACTCTCCACAACATCAGTCGTGATTCCAAGTCCTCTAGGCTCCACATGTTGATCTTTTCTTAGTTAACTAAAACAACGTCAACAACAATTAAAAATCATGTCTATGAATCCCTAAATTCAGCATTTCAGTTGAATATTCCTGACTACAAATTGGTAATTCTTGGAAAAATTGCTGTATCACTTGAAAGCATCGTCATCGCCTGTGAAAATTTAACCCACAAGAGGCATGAAAACAACTTCTGTTAATGGCAGATGTTGGCATCCCCCACTCCAACCAAGATAAGAGCTCAACGACGGCATTGCTGGTGTTGAATCTATTTGTTTGACGGCTCCATGGCTAATGGTAACAACAGGAAATTCTACCTTGTAGACATTTATGACTGCTTGGTTGCTGTAAAAACAAGACAAGAAAAAAAAAAAGTTAAAATTTAAGACAAAGAAAAAAGGGGGAAAAAACTGTGAGATTCAATGGAAGCAAATTGCTTCAATTTTGTTCACTTTTCTTATTATTTCTTTATTCTGCCAACAAAAGAAAAATTAAAAATGAAATAAAAATTTTTACCCTCTTATAATTCTAATAAAAAATTCAAAGAGTTTTTAAAAAATTGAAAGTTAAATCCTAAAAACAAACTATTAAATTTATAATTATGGACATTTTTCTCAATTGCCAGTAAGTCTTACCGCCTTATCTATGACCAGCTTCAATTAAGGCTATGGTGTATCTAGAACAGCACTCACAAGAACCAGATCGAGTGGGACCATTATCAGGCAACGATTACCACCTGATTGTAACTGTAAACAATAAACTCAAGCAAAAGAAACAGAAATCAATATGCTCTATTCATAGTTTCTACAGGTCTAATGGAAAATATGGAAAATGAATATAAAATAAATAATGAATATTCTCAAGGTATGTTGCTTTCCCCCAAAGTAAGTCAACCAGCAGGAAAAATGACCCCAAGAAAAATTTTGAAAATATCCCATTGTTTTATTGGACAGAAGAGGGAAACCATAACATTGGAAGACATCCAAATGAAAGATCCATTCTTTTGCTTAACCCAAAAAATTAAAAAAAAAAAAAAAAACCACCTATGGTTAAAAAAAAATTGAACTGCTGGTCGCCAAATTGGTTCTTTTTGTAATTATCAAAATTGCTAAGCAAACCATACAAAGATAAAACCTATAAATACCTGTAAAACACAGTCTTCAGCATTCATTCAACATTTCAATTCAAGTAGTAGCAAATGCTTGGTTTTGAAAAAAAAAAACATCTGCTGACAGAACATACTATACCTAACATTTTAAATGACATATAGATATATACATACAACAGAACATATTAAATGTAACATTTTAAATGATGTAACCCACCCACAACAAACGACGTTGCCACCAAAACAAAACAGATTCGATTCATATTAAAGCTTTTAAGACATGAGAAGGGAATCATAAATAGAAATTTAGCTAAATGAACAATTATACTACGATATGAAAGCAATATCAATTGACAAAACTTAAATTTAGCTAAGGATTTATCTACTAAAATCCCAGAGAAGAAAGTGAAAGTCCATGTGAAGTATCATATAACTGGTTTCAAACAAGAGCATAAGAATGAAAGAAATTGAACAAAAACCTCAACTTCTGCTGCAGGCAAAGGTAAATATTCCATTTTGAAGTTACGTAACAGTGAAAAAGAAAATTAGGGAAGTAGTATCTACTTTAAGACCTAAAATTAATAGTGATAAACAAAGATCATTAACACTTCAAAACCCGCTTGTTCAAAGAAAAAAATTACCTAGCCAATACAAAAATTTTAAGATGTAAAAAAGAATGGTAATAACCTGTTTAGGAATTTAGACCTTTGAGAATTTCACATCTTCTCTGCTCTTTGTTCATGCTCCATTATCCCTGTCTTTGTAACCGTCACATGACAAATCTTTTCATAAAGTCAATCAAAGCCAAATTCATTCAGCAGGCACCTAAAACTGTCCTCCAGATAAGAACATTGGGTTTCACTGTCATTGTATTGATGAAATTCTCTATTCTGTCAAGTTCACCTGCCCGTCCAAGGAGATCCACCAAACATGAATAATGCTCAATCTGAGGAGCCAATCCATAGACTTCAGTCATGGATTTGAAATGCTTGAATCTCTTCATCAACCAAACTAACATGACTACATGCTGATAGAACGCCAACAAAGGTCACATGATCTGGTAATTGGTCATCAAGCTTCATTTGCGTAAAAAGCTTCAAAGTCTCACTTCCACACCCGTGACGTGCACAACCAGATATCATTTCCAAGAGTACACATTCCCCATGTGCATCAACTCGAAAAAACTTGATGCATAATCTATTCTTCCACATTTGGAGTACATATCAACAAGTGTGTGCACTCCCAACTACAACATCAATTTGTAAACAAGTTATTATTGCGCATGCATGGACTTCCATGCCACGCTCTAGTGTTGCAACAGAGGCACAAGCACTAAGAACAGTAGCAAAGGTAAAACAGTCAAGTCGCTGACCCCTCTGCATCATAAACCAGACAAGGTCCATGGCCTTGGCCAAGAATTCATTATGTATTTATCCAGAAATCATGGAATTCCAACTAACTTCATCTCTTCTCTCAGACATCCTAGAGAAGATTTTCTCACAGGAATCCATATCTCCACACCTTCCATAGCAAGCAAGAAGTGCATTCTCAATAGCATTGTCATCCGCAATGTTGTATTTCAGCATTAGTACATGTATCTGCTGGCTCAATTCAATCAGTGAAAGAGATGACACAGCTGCAAGAATGTTTATGAAGGTCATTCTGTTAAGACTCCATCCAGCTCTCATCATCTTCATGAAAAACTCTACAGCTTTAGATACTGACATCTCTGAATCAGCCAATGACCCAATCAAAGTATTCCACGACACTTGATCATGCTCCAGCACTGAGGAGAAAACTTTCCAACACTCAGCAAGATATCCAGTTTCAGCGTATAATGCAAGAAGGGCATTTGAAACTGAAACATCCAACTCAAGCCCCAATTTAAGCCCTACACAGTGTATTTGCTGTCCTCATATGATCCACCCCAAGCTTGCACATGAACTCAAAGTACTTGTCAAAGTAAAATTGGATGGCATCAATTCCAATCTCCTCATTGCATAGTAGCACTTGACAGCATCTTCAAAACACTCATTCTGATCAAGACCAGAATTCATGGAATTCCATGAGACTGAATCCCTACAGGCCATGAGCCTAAATACTGATCTAGAATCATGAATGGCACCACATTTAACATACATATTAATAAGCCCATTTTCAATAGCAACCTTGACGTCATTTAATCTGGTTTGGATTGCATATCCATGGACCTCCCTGCCTTTTTTCTCCCTTCACCCAACAGAGTAAATTCAGCAAATGCACTTAATAAGATCACATATGAATCCAGATTTACATTAACCAAATTTCTCATCTCCATGAAAACATCAGCAGCTTCTTCTGCACATCTCTGTCTCTCTAATCCAACCATCAAGCCATTCATAGAGACAACATTTCCCACACTTATCTGCTTACAAATCTTCTTAGCATAATCAAACAATCCAAACTTGAAAACGCACTAACTAATGCACCATCCACATACAGAACCGAGAGTAAACCCATGACCCTTGTAAATATCTGCTCCAATAAATGTGAACAAGAATCAATGGCAGAACTAGCTGCAGTTATTAAACTCCCAAATGTATACTCATTAGGTGTACAATTGGACCCAGAACCTTCTCTTTGCATGCTTGAGAATATTTGAAAGGCACGAACCACATATCCTCCTTGTGAATAAACTGATATAATAGAATTACACGATATCAAATTCCCAATTTCTAACTCATCAAATTCCTAATTTCTAACTCATCAAAAAGACGGCAAGCATATTCAATGGAGCCCAGAGTATTTCTGTACATTGATATCAACACATTTGACAAAACCACTTCATTTGCATAGGCAGGCTTCAAAATCGACCCATGAATTTGCATCCCAAGTTTAAGCTTCTGACAGGCTTGAAGAGCACCACCGAAAGCAAAACGATAAGGTAAACACCCTTCAAAAATCATTCCTTTGAAAACCCGACAGGTTCTTCAGTCATGCCATTGTCAGTATACCCTGAAATCAAACATGCCCACATAACACTGTTCCTCTCTGGCATTTCATTAAATAATTTACTCGCTGATACCAAATCACCACTTCTAACATAGGCATTAATAAGGGAATTTCATAAAAACAAATCATAATCAAACCCATATTTAAATATCTTCAAATGAAACTGTCTAGACTCTTTAGTGCAAGAGGAATATTTATATGTCTGAACCAAATCTTCATACACCTCAAAAGAATTCCAGTTCTGAACATGTGGCAAAAAGGGCAAGGTTTTTGGATATGAACGAGATAATTTATAGCGATTAACTAAGTCCTGCAATCGGATTAGAGTAGGAGATTGTTTGATAGAAGGATAAATATTTTCGTGTTTGGAGAGAAAATGGTATTTGTTGTTGTGCTGCAGTGATGGTGATGGCGGTAGAGATGGTGAGGCAGCGAATGTAGCAAAGGAAGGGTTTGAATTGCAAGGGAGTCGCTTGCTACTGTTGGGCGTGAAGAAGCAGTGAAACATGGTGTGTTTGAATAAAGCCTACAAAGATCCATTAGCATACTCAGTATTTATTTTATCTATGCAGTTCAAGTCATAACAAAAAGAGGCATATCAAATGCTGTGAACTTAGAGTGTAACTACATCAGTCCAGTGCACACCATATGATCAAGAAAAGAAAAAAACAGCAATTCATATAAAGTCTTGCAGGATTACAAGAAAGAAAAAGGATTTGAAAAACATTAATTCAGCGATGTAGATTGGGATTGAATGATAAATCAATAAATTACACTTAAACTTAACCAAGGATTGATTGCATTAAACCAAAAAGAGAAGTACAAAAAGTTGGACTAACGATAAACAAGTTTCAAAAGACTTGAAGACGGTAGAAACTGAATGAGACAACTAAATGTTTCAGCAGATTAAAGAAAATTGAACCCAAAAGAAAAAGAAAAACAGTGGGATTGCAGAAGAAACAGTTACCAGTAAATATACGAAATCTCAAGACATACTGTAATTTTCTACTCTTTCGACTATGTGGCAGAGCACCAGAGCAAGAAGCCACATTCAAGTAATCACAATAATAAGACAGAAAATAAAAAAAAATTGTAAAGAAAAACCAGAATTACCATTTCGAAACGAAGATTATTATTAGATATCAACAATACTAAAGATAAAGAAAAACCTTCGCAGCTGCCCTGCGGCAGCCGGATCCGGTCAAGGCGGCGAGTCTCGCATTTGCTGATAACTGGAAAGTCCAGAAAATGAACAATGAATTGAAATACTCAAAAATTGGCATCCTCTGTAGTTTCTTCACTGCCAGAAAACGAGAGAAAGAATCTAAGAAATGGAAAGTACACCCTTCCCCACTTTTTTTTTTTTCAAAAAGACTTTTGTATCTATCACATTTTCAAAGGGAAATATAAGCCATCAAAATTTTCTTTTTTACTACTCTTTTTTATTCCATTTTTACGCCTATACAAATCTATTTTTTACTTGGTTGATTTTGTCCTGTTTCTTGAACCCATTTCAAGCTGTAAACCCATTTTTTCTTGAATTTACAAATGCCTGTACAAACCCGACCTGAATCTACTTGCCACTATTTGAATACAGTGTGTAACCCGATCTTAACATAGTTTCTTTTTCTTTTTTAAATACAAGAGTTACCGATTGGGAAAGGTTGGAGTTTGGAACACTGAAGTTAGAGCCCAAAGCTCCTCTGGTATGGCTAAAAAATAAATTTATGGGTATTTAGCATTATGGAAATATGAAGGGAAAAAGAAGCTAGGCATGTCTAACCTTTTTTTTTTTTATGCGCCTGATTGCTGGTAGAGTATATTCCGAATGCTAACTTCTACAAAGTGGAGGCAATTCTCAGAAGTTTGTAAAGTGGAGGCAATTCTCACATGTTTGTCGTATAACAGTAGTGAATTTTCGATTTTTTTTTTAGTTTGATAGTTTTAATATATCTAATTATGTTTTCATCATGGATTGTGATGCTGAATTTGGAACATAATTACCAAATGTTCGTTAGTTAAAGCAATGTGAATTAAAGCTGCAAGTTCATGAATGCAGCTCCCTATTTTATAAAATATAAAATTTTGTAAACACTATTTTAATTTATTTTCTTTTTATCAATTTAGTGTTTTCCCTTAGTAGGAATTGTTACACAAAAACTACTGATGTTGCAACTTCATAGCATTGAGGATGAAGCCAAAAGTTGGTGGCAAGGGGGAACGGAGGTGGACGATGGCTCCCTTTCCCAACCTAGCTCCATTGTTGCTTCTACTTCTGTCATCTATTTCTTTAATTCATCGTCTTTTAACTCAAATGTAAATTTATTTATTTATTTTTTATTGATTATTAATTTATCTTTAGTTGATTGTATTGTAATCGATAGTTTTATAAACTAATTATAAACATATTGTAAACCATATATAAACTTATAAACTAGATAAACATTTTTTTATTGTTACCATTTAGGTAATATAATCGACTCTTTTTAATTCCTCATTTTTTAATTCAAATGTAAATTTATTTATTTTTTTGTTAATTATTGGATTATTTTTAATTAATTGTATTGTAGTCTATAGTTTTATAAACCAATTATAAATATATTGTAAATAACATATAAACTTGTAAACTAGATAAATATTTATCTATTGTTACCATTTAGGTAATATAATTGACTTTTCTATTTTCTTTTGAGCTCAAATGTAAATTTATTTATTTTTTATTGAATAATGATTTATCTTAAGTTAATTGTATTGTAATCGCTAGTTTTATACACTAGTTATAAATATGTTGGAAGCTACATATAAATTTGTAAACTAGATAAACTTGTAAACTAGTTATATACATGTTGCAATATATTTTTATCTTTGATTATTCTTAAATAAGTATTTTTGTACAAAACCCAAAAAATAATTTATTTAAGCCCAGTCATTTCATTATGGGCTTTTTCGCTTGTAACTTTGTACTGCAATGGCAAGAAAAATAGGTTGGTTCGATTTCTATATTCATTTAGAAAAATGAAAATGGAGAATTAATGTAGTTATTAAATATATGTATAATTTATTTTTATATTCTTTACAGTTTCAATCCTATATATTTTTAGTTCAATTTTCATTTTTGTGATTCAACTTCGATTCTGATTTTAAATGACGAAATATTTCTTTTAAAGTTATTATTCTTAAGACAATTCGAGATAACTTCAATATGTTTTAAGAATTCGTGCTCATTCTTAATTTTCATATTTTAACTTTAGCTAGTATACCTTAATTAAACAATTATATTTACCTTGAAAAAATTTCAATTCTAATGATTTTTTTAATTAAATTATAATTTATGATTTTATGATTAAGTACTAAAAGTTACAATAGCTAAAGGTTAGATCCCATTCCTTAGTTAACACCAAAAATACTTTTAGTTTTTCATTTTAGTTCTTAAGCTTTTAAGATAATATAATCAAGTTGTAATTTATCACTCATTTTCTTTCTGAAATTATTCTTCAATTATATTTAAAGTTACATTTTTGTTTACAATTTAAGTTGAAGAAATTCAATCATTTAAAATGTTACTCAAATTTTCAAATTGAAAAATAGTATTTAAATAATTGAACAACAATAATATCAACTCCACCATGTGATGAAATTTAAGTGAACACATATGATAACCTGGAATTCATTACTTGTACATAATATCAAAATAAGTTGCATGAGCTTTGGCTTTAGTATACTTAAAGAAAAAAAGGAAAAGGTTAATTAATTTGAGCTTCTCCTCTTTTGGCATAATTAACTAAGCTGTTGTTTACTTTTATATCTTATATAAACTTCTACATCTTTCTATCCAATTTTTAAATAATTTTCTATTAATTAGAAGTATTGATTACAGACTTACAATGATTTTAAATTTCACAATGCCCTTTACAAATAATTGGATCTAATATACATTAAATTTCAGATTCATATATTCTTGATTTTAAGGACACTTTTTTTATTCCTATGTCATACTTTTAGTTACTTTTAATTAAAATGTAAATTGCTTGGATTGGATAATTTTCAACCAAATTAATTTTAAATTAAGTTATTTTGAGTTAGGCTTTGTTAGATGAATTTAAGTCTAATTGTTTTAGATTATAGTCAAATCAATATATATAAAGAATTTAAATTGTTTCATGTCATTTTTAAATTTTGAATTGTATCACTTGTAATTTTACTTATTTTAAATATAAAAAATTATTTTAATCACTTATAATTTTACTTATTTTTAAATATAAAAATTATTTTAATCACTTATAATTTTACTTATTTTTAAATATTAAAATTATTTTAATTTTTAAATATTTTAATAATTTTAAAATGGGATAATTTTGTATTAATTTGCTAATAGAATTGACTTAGATTCAAATGGCTTTAATTTTAAATCAAATGAAATCTGATTTTTGTTAATCCACCTAGGCCGCTGTGAGATCTTTGTTGCGACAATATTCTAGGATCTTGACTAAAAGAATAATAATAATAATCTTCATTCTTGTACTGTTATAGGGATTAGCAAATGTTATAATTTTGGGATATTAGAAATTTTTTTTTTTTTTTGGTGGGATACGTATGGCTTTTCCTTGTAAAATTAATTTGTTTTTTATTTGTAATATATTTTATAAATATTCTTCTAATAATTATCTGCTTTGCAGAAGAACTAATAGAAATAAAAATTTCATATCTATATTTATACTATATATAAAAGTGGCTAATTAGAAAAAAAAATTGAATATAAAAGGGTATAAAATTTTTTAAATTAACAATCATAATTTTAAGTTATAAATTTTAATTGGATGAATAATATTTTTTTTATATAATAAATTATTATTTTAATTTTTAAAATTTGTGAAATTTGAAATCTATATTATCTACATTATATTTCAATATTGGAAATTTGTGATATTTAAAATCTATATATTATTATCTATAAAAGTGACTAATGTGGAAATAATTGTTTAGACATAAAAGGATGTAGAATTTTTTTAAAAAAAATTAACAACAATAATCTTAAGTTATCAATTTTAATTGATGATTACTAATTTTTTATAGAATTAATTATTATTTCAATTTTTAAATTTTATGATTATTTAAAATAACTAAAATAATGGATAAAAATATTTATATATTTAAGTTAGTGTTAATTTATTTCAAAATATTTAAAATTAAAAAATATAATTTAATTTTAAGTCTATTCAATGGCTTATGTAATAATATAATAATGATTTGTAAGAATTTATATAAAAATATCATATATACTGAAAATAACTATTAGACAACATATATAAAGACAAATATTTTTACTAAAAATTCTTGCATCTCTAACCGAAAATGATGAATATTTTTTTAATTCAAAAAAATTATAGTATGCCTCTATCTTGCCATGTTTTCAATAAAAACTTATGGTCAAATAATACAGAATATTTAAGTTTATTTATCACAAAATATTTTTTTTATATGGATGATTATATGTAGCATTATTTAGATAGATTTCAATGCCTATCATAAAAATCCTTGTGCTATCTCACGAAATAATAAAAGCACAAAAATTTATATTAAAATGTAATTTATAAAAAAATAATTTTCTCATAATTTATGAGAGAAATTTTATTATACATTAAATTTATGAGTTATAAAGATAAAATTTTATTATATGCTAAATTTCTTTTAAATATATTTATAAAAAATATTATTATAATATTTTAATTAATTGTAATGAATATGTATATTAATAATTGATGAGAAAAATATTTTCTTTATTTTATTAATCTTGTATAATTGTTATATAATTTTTAAATTTAATTTTTTCATCATTTTACTTTAAGTTTATTTTTTCATTCACTTATTAATAAAAATCATATTTATTACAAAGTTTATTTTATATGTATTTTAGAAAATTTTTAATTATTTATAACTTTACATAATTTATTCTCCTTATTTATATGAATATAAAATTAGAAAATTTATTAATTTACATATTTATTAATTATTTTAATTATGTGCAATACACATGCACTAAAAGTTAATAAAATTAAAAATATTATAGATATTTCATATAAATATAACTTAAAATTTGATTAAAAAAATTCAAATAAGTAGTAGAAAGATGATATAATATAATATATAAAAGTGAAGAATTACTTAAATACATATATCAAAACACAAGTCTCATAGCAATTAAACCAAGAAAAAACTGTAAAAAATTGCTTTCACTAGATAATATTTTATTTTGAATATTAAGAAAAAAATTATATTAATAAAATTTAAATCTCAAGCTCATTTTTATGTACTCTCACCTTATCATTCACTGACACTATGTGATTGACAATTTTCCATAGGGAGGAAAGAAAATAAGGAAGGAAAATAAATTTTATTTTTCCTCCTTATTTTCCTCCCTCATGATTGGATAAGAAGGAGGGAAAGGAAAATAATTTTTATTTTCTCTTGATTGGATAACCAATTGTGGAAGGAAAAAATAATAATATGTAATATATTTTCAATTTTACCCTTTATTAAATAACACATTTGAATATTTAATTGTATTGTATAATGATAAAAAATAAT
>CATIWR010427127.1:0-83294 GCA_949677035.1 Omphalea diandra | reverse complement strand
TTTAGGCTTGTTGATACTCTTCCTACTACAAAAGATTATTTAGGGAAGTTCATGAAGCAGAGTAATTATGTCCAAACTAGAAGGCACCATAAGAAATTATGGATTGAGCATGCAGATAGTATCTCTTGCTTAACAGTTTATGACGGGTTGATTTATTCGGGTTCTTGGGATAAGAGTCTCAAGGTTTGGAGGATTTCAGATTTGAAGTGCTTGGAATCAATTAAGGCTCATGATGATGCTATTAATGGGCTGGTAGCTTGCAAAGGGATAGTTTATTCAGCATCTGCGGATGGGAAGATAAAAGCCTGGGGAAAGGAAGGGAACAGCTGTCATTCTTTGAAAGGGATTTTGGAGGGTCATAGGGATGTTTCAGTTAATTCAGTCATTGTATCAGAAGATGGGAGATGGGTCTATGGAGGGGGCTCAGATGGGTATGTGATGGGATGGGAAGGAAGTGGTGAGTTTTTGAGTTGGAAGTTGGTGTCTGAGACAAAGGCACATCAAATGGCTGTTTTATGTATGTGTTTAATGGGTGTGTTTTTGTGCAGTGGGTCAGCTGATAAGAGTATTGGTATATGGAAGAGAGAGGCTTATGGTAAGCTTAGTAAATTTGGAGCCATAAGTGGTCATGAAGGGCCAGTCAAATGTTTGCAAGCATCACCTCTTTGTGTTGGTGGTGGGTTCTTGCTCTATAGTGGTAGCCTTGACAAGAGTCTTAGGGTGTGGTGGGTGCCTAAGCATTGCAATAAGTCACAGGAAACATCAACAATACAGAGTACAGGGGAGAAGTCCATCAGTTTGTGTTAGTAAGATTTTCAAGATTTCAGAGATGGAGCACTGATTCCTTTTTTATGTGTTTCCAGTGCTTCCAGTTTGGTCTTCTAGTCAGGTTATGTTGTACATGTTGATTAGGATTCAAGTATAAAGAGTATAAACAAACTAGAGATTTAAACACATTTGTTTTTCAAGTTTTTGATTACTTCTCAGTTGGTTGTTTTTAAGCCATAAGATTTGGGTGCATCATATTTTGTGGGCAAAAGATTTGAGGTATAGAATCAATTGATTGGTGTGAATTATTTCTCCATTTTTCTTTTTACATTTCTTATAATTGTAGTTAGTGTGTTAAGATAATAATAATCCATCAATCAAACAAAATAATTATAAGAACATGGTATTGCTTCATATGGGCATGACATTGCTACCCCACTAATACAGGAAAAGAGCACTAATGAGATGTTCGTTTTAGTTCGCTTAAAATCTTATACCAACTAACAAGAACAAGGACGGTGAGATTGAGACAAGATAAGTATTCTTTCCTTGGTGCTTTAGTTTGCTTTATTCTTTTTCCTTTCTGTTTATTTTGTTCTTTTCCTTTATTCTAGATTAACCAAATCAAGCAATGGAAAGGGAACCTTGACACAGTTGGCTAACAGGTTTTGATGTCTTAAACCTTTGCAAATTCTTATTCTCCACTGGAACAAATGGAATCCAAAAGGCTCAAGAGATCATTGGTTACAGTTGGAGACAATCTCTCTGTTGCTATATATTAAGTTGAAAAAGCAGTGGACAGCTTAAATTTCATTATTGAGACTTTACATATTCTTATTCTTATATTTTCATGGATGAGAAATCAAATGTTATTTGTGAACTGTGATTATTGAGTTGCATTTATTCCCATTATTGCCAAGGACTTTAATTGCAAAACCTTCATATATTGATACTCCATTTTCTGAAGCTCGTTAGGGTAGCAACTGTGCATGGTAATGCAAATTCCAAACCATGTAAATAATACTAGCAACTTCCTAAACTTATACTAATATTAAATCATACCTACTATTTTGAAATTTTTGGTGTTAATTGTTATTCATTTGTTTATGCCCTCAAAAAAAAAATCATTTCAATAGATGTGTATTTGGATTTGGATTTATAATTCATATGAACGACAACAACAACCATAATAATATCTTGGTTATGTACTTTCAAATTCAAATATCTATTTTCTCATTTTAATTTTCTATCAATGACAAAATTATAATTAAAAAATTTTAAAATAATATAAAAAACTATGTTATATGAATATGGATGCGGCCATACAAATATGACATGGCACAAATACGAAATACTAATATTTTAGAAAATTGGCATGAAAAAAAAATATACAACTTAATATGGCACAAACACAGAACTAAAATTGTAATTGGCATGAAGCGGATATAGATTTACTCTTTGCAATAAACCCATGAATCCTATTATAACACAAACCACTCCTTCAACTCCATTATTATTTGCAGGCAACTGCACTAACAGCGGTACAAGCACAAGCAGTGAGATTGGAGATGACAGCCCACCAACATCCTTCCATTTTGAGCTCCAAGATGTCAATTGCGTTTTTCCAAGCAAATCTTTATCTGGGTTATCTTCGTATCGGTGTCTGGAAGTTCTGTTTGACCATATAGGATCAGTTTCTTGTTCGGCTTTGTGTAGTGAATTCATCAAGAGTGCTTCACAAGGATATTATAGTTGTGGAACAGCCTGATTTGAGGCTGTTTACCAAATTTGAACCAGTTGATGGTTCGGTTAAGGCCCTTGCAAACGATTGGTAATAAGGTCTTTACTGCTCAAGAAGTTCAGAGAACGTGTTTAGGCTTGTTGATGCTCTTCGTACTACAAATTATTATTTAGGAAAGTTCTTGAAGCAGAGTAATTATGTCCAAACAGGAAGGCGCCATAAAAATCTATGGGTTGAGCATGCTGATATTATTTCTTGTTTAACAGTTCATAATGGGTTGATTTATTCCGGTCCTTAGAATAAGACTGTTAACGTTTGGAAGATATCAGATTTGAACTGCTTGGAATCAATTAAGGCTCATCATGATGCTATTCATGGGATGGTAGCTCGTAGAGGGTTAGTTTGTTAAGCATCTGGAAACGGGAAGATAAAAGCCTGGGGAAGGAAGGGAAGAGTAATCTATATTTGCTAATCAACGTATATAAAGCTACAATCATAGGGGTTTTCATGCAAGCAGCATTGGACCAATATAAGTGCTTTTCAACCACAGTTGCACATGAAAGTCAAATACCAAAAATATAAGTGCTTTTCTAGCGCAGTTGCACATGAAAATCTGAAACTGGTTGCTTCCTCGTTCATGTCCACCTCCGACTTGTGATCCAACAGCTTCGAAATATGGTTGCTGAGGTTGTGTTAGGCTCAACAACCAATACTGCCTACAGTTGATCTTATGTGAAGAGGCACCAGCAAGGGAGTGGCATAATGAAATCCATTATTATACATATACAGTACAGCAAAGTTGCAAGGCCTTGGTCATCCCACAGCCTTGGATATCCTCTGTTTACCTGGGGATCTAGACCATGTGGGTTGCACTAATGTTCAATGAGAAGAAACTGGAGTGCATCAAGAGTAAGAGGAAAAGGGTCTAAAGTGTTGGAGTACGTAATTTCCCTATTCGTATATCCCTGGCAGATGATTGGTAGTTGACCAATTTATTAGGTGCCACAAAGTTCTTGATACAGCGACTCAATTGCCTTGTGCCATGGGTGGGTTATGCACCATTAACATGGAAATCAAGTACAAGACAAGGAAAGATATCGCAGCGGCGAGTAAATTGCATGAAAAGTCGCTTAATTATAGGATTGATTTTAAAAAGATCATTTATAAAAAAATTTATTCGATTGAAGTCATTATTCTAATAATCTATTCTGGTAAAGTCTTATTTTGTAATTAACGGTTAAATTTGACTGATGAGGAGTAAGATGAAATGTCAGAGTCAATTAAAATTTACTGACAAAAAAAGGTTCCACAATGCCAGCTCATCTACCCAAATCATTTGACCACTAAGCTAAATTACCTTCTTACCTCTTCTCTTATCTCTCCCTCTCTATCGTTCTACATAATCAAAATAAAAAATTTTCAATTCACAGATCTTACCACTTAAGATCACCAGTTCCCTTAGGAGAATTTCCTCCTCATGTAGATGAAATAGGAATCGTTATAGATAGAGTTGGTTTGAGATGCTAGAATAACAATTGGTAGCCTAGCCTGGAATGCACTCTTTTGTGCTTTCGATTGATCGAAAAAGAAAAAGGAAAGAAAAATTCCATTTGCACTTGCTTCAAAAAAGAGAAGATTGAAGTCGTGAACAAGAAGAGAATTTTGACTTAATTCAATAGACGTTAATAACAAACAACTTCCAATCCCATCAGGAATTTCCCCACTAAACTAGTTTCTACTCAAGTTAATCCCTCGAATCGTTCAAACCTTCAATCCCTTTATGAATCTCACCTTCCAACAAATTATCAGACAAATCTCACCTAAAAAGACTATTCTCACTGAAATCAATAATTCTAAGGTTTTCAAGGCAACCAAGATTGAGGCCAATTGTAACAAAAAGATTGTTTCTTACTAATGTTAGCTTGTGGAGAAACTGGAGCTGCAAAAGTTCACATCCAATCTGACCCGAGAGAGAGAGACGTCATCAAGAGTGAGTAGATATACAAAGTAATAGATGTCGTACGAAGGAGAACCGACAAAGGGTCCTCCTTTTTTTCTTTTTAATGTATAAATTTGGACCAGAGAAATAAGAAGAACATATAAAATGATGGATTCTACTTTTTTTTGTTTACAAGAAAGAAGAGCTAAACTTTACTATAAGAGAGACCAAAAAGACTGAAACTATAGTACACGAAAAGGGAATATCTACAAGGTATAGTAGATGCAGTGCGAAGAATGCGAAGAGGGAAAATCTACAATTTAGGGCTCTTCTAGTTTGAGATTTTAGAACATGAATATGATCTCCCATGTTGAAAAGGAAAGATCTGCAATAATATGAAGAAGAAGACGAAGAATGGGACATGCAATTTACACTAGAACTGGTGATCCTCGCTATGAATTGAAGTGGCAGGATTTTAGAGTTTGTGAATTTGAAATTTTTTATTTTGATCATGTAGAACAACAGGAGAGCGAAAGATAACATAAGAGAGTAAAAAGGTAATTAAGCTTAGTGGTTAGGCGAGCTGGCTAGATGAGCTAGAGTTGTGGAACCATTTTTCTATGCCAGCAAATTTTAATTGACTTCAGCATGTCATCTCAGCACCGATGACCAATAATTAAAAAATAAGATTTTAATAAAATTATTAGAATAATGACTTTAATAAAATAAATTTTTTATAAATGACCTTTTTAAAATCAACCCTACAATTAAATGATCTTTTCATACAATTTACCCTCATAGCAGCACACAATATTGTTATTAGGATATCTCCAGAATCTGCAAGTAGTTGTACAGTTGTTATTAGGCTGATAATAAATTGCTAATAGCAATAACATATTTAAAAGAAGATGAGTTCTACAGTGATAGATTTAATAATGTTATCAAATAATATGATTTAATCTAATGGTGAATAATATCTTTCATTTAATCTAATGTTATCTAATCTTTTTTAATATACTTGTAAATAATAATTTTTATCTAATCGAATGATAAATTATTAATTACAACAAGATCAAACTATTATTACACGACATAATCATATGGTCTATGTCATTACTTAGCATATGATTTCAAAATAAAAATTAATTAACTTTAACTAATTATATGTCCCATGAATACCTTATATAAAATGATATAAACAAATGATAAGAATGCTCTCCTTTTGATAAGAAAAAAAATTTAAGCTATTTAAGGCAAAGCACATCGGAGATACTTCCATAAGTTTATCTAAAAAATTAATATTGTTACTCATATATATAGGCAAAGAATTCAAAAAAAATTAAGAAAAAAATTCATAAATAAGAAAAAAATAATTCCATTCATCCTGTTTAATTATTACTAATCATAGATATTAGAGTTGATTCATAATAAAATTCATAAATTAATTATTACTAATCATCAAATTACATATTTTTTATTTATTAAGATATATATTTTTACAAAATACTCATTAAAATGTTATATATATATATATATGATGCGCATTAAAAAAAAGTGTCAAATACATGTGTATGACAATTTTGTTTTTTATTTTTGTTGAACATGTTTTGAACAATGATTTTAAAATTGGATCAAATGGTTGGATCAATAATATTAAAAACCAAATAGTAATTTAATTTGATTTATTATTAAAAATCAGTCGTTAGAAAATCGATCAAAATAGAAAAAAAATCACTCTAAACAGGAAATTAAATCAAATCAGTTCAATTTAAAATTGTCACTTTGTAAGAAAATTTAAAAATTTTAAAAAAATTACATTCTTTTGCTCAAATTTTAAATTTAGCAATAGTTTTTATTACTTTATCATATTATATACTTTTTTAATTTTTTAAATAATTTTAAATATTTTTTAAAATAAAAATATTTATTAAATTGAACCAATCAAATTGATCAAACCAAAAACCTGCTAGCAGACTGATTCCATGTTGAAGCCATTTTAATAAACATTGTTTTTTATGTATCCAACAAGTATTATGGGATTAACACACATTTTAAATGAGTATACGATATTACATGCCCTCTTTTGTTTAAAAAAAAAAAAAAAAAGTGTCGGTACAGTATAATCAATTAATATAAAAAAAATTAAAAGTTACTTGTTATTCATTAAAATTTTATAGCAAGTATGATTATTAATAAACGTCCATGTATTTATTGTCTCCCAACAATATATGACAATTATCTCAAAAAAAAATGACATCAAATATTGATATAGGTTTACACCTGGCGTCATTTTCATAAGTTTTTGAGATTGGGCTTCTACACGTGATAGCAATGACTTTCAAAAATAGATTTGATTGTTGAATGTTGAATTTAGGATATAGCGGACTTTATGCTCAGTTTTATATGTGTTATGGGGTTTATAATTATTTGAAGTTTATACATAATTTGTATATAGAGTTTATATATATATATATATATATATATATATATATATATATATATATATATATATACACACTACTGTGTAGATAAATTTTATTCTTAGTTAGGACTCTTATATAATACCTGTGTATAAACCAAACTAATGTACATAAAAAAAAGTTTCAAACCCTATATAGAAATACACAATACTTTTTTATATTTCTATTTTCTTTGCTTCTTTGTATTCTTTTTGGTTGATGATGAATTATAGCTTAAATACCATTGAGTTGACGATTCATTACCTATATACTCGCTCTTTGATTGATGATTTTTACACTTACATATCAGATCTAATTGACTCAAGTCAATTATTAATTTTTCTGGTTTGCTCTTGAGATTTGACACCGATGATACCTGGTTAATGAACTCGATTATTACTATTATTGGATTTTACTCTTAAAATTTCGGGGTAAACATTTTTTTTGCACACTTGGTGAGACCATTGTATGCATTCATTCATTTTGAGAGTACAACTCTATAATTCATTCATGGGATTATGAAATGTAAGGGGCATTGTATACACCCGACCTCATTTTTATGAGTTTTTGGGCTTGGGTCTTACACGTGACAATAATGACCTTCGAAAGTAGATTTGATAGTTAAATGTTGGGTTTAAGATCTAATGGGTTTTGTGCTCAGTTTTGTATATATTATGGGTTTGTTTCTAATTATTTACAATTTATCTACACAGTTTGTATATATAACTGTGTAGATAAATTTTATATTTGGTTAAAACTCTTAGATAATACCTGTATATAAACCGAGCTGATGTACAGAAAAAAGATTTCGAACCCTATATAGGAATACACAATACTTTTTTATATTTCTCTTTTTTCTGTTTTTTTTTTTTTTTTTTTTTTTGGTGTTCTTCTTGGTTGATGATGAATTATAGCCTAAATACTGTTGAGTTGACGATTCTTTACCTATATACTTGTCTTTTGATTGATTGTTATCATCTCTACATATCAGATCCAATATCTACACATCATATCCAATTGACTCGAGTTAATTGTTAATTTTTTTTTTTTTTGCTCTTGAGATTTGATACTGACACTCAATTATTATTGATAATTATTATTATTATTATTATTAGATTTTACTCTTAAAATTTCGGGAGTAAACAAGAACAATAATATTCAAGATTTGATTTGCTAAAAAATATCTTCACATTTTTTTTTACTCATTCTCTTCCTTTCTCAGTTGCAAATTCTCTCTTCATTTCTTTTTCTTATAAAGTAGATGAATTGTCCAATCATTTGATGCAAACTGCTAATAGAAATAACAAGTTGCAACCGCACGCTATAAAATGTATAGAATAAAAATATTATAATTTTAACTAATTTAATAAACCAACAGATATTTAATTAGAATATAAATTCTTACTCAACAAAATATTTATAAAATAATGATGGTAAAAGTAATTAGATAAAATAATTCTCAGTTCAGCTCTGAAGGAAGGAGGGACTCAGGATAATCATTCTCAAAAGGGATCCCCAACTTTAATGAATTCTAAAATCATTAAATTTTGATTAGATTACAAATTCATCAACCTATAACATGTTTATCATTTATCTAACAATTTTAGGTAAAATATAGATTAACATGGGATAGCATAGCATCCGTCGTCTTTTATCTCGTTTGGTTTGGGTCTTTCTTGGCCTTTCTAATGCATGTCGTTGCATTCCTTATCATTCATTCCTTACCCTCAACTCACCATATGTAGGAGAACAAATGGATATGATCATAAAAACACCATCTCTATCTACTAAACAGACTTCTTGATGTTGTTAACCTCTCTAAATATCGCATTTCCTATCTTTAATCTTTAATGATAAGAACATATCATAAGTTAAATAGCAGGAAATTCCAATAATTTTCATAACTATCATAAAAAATCACATATAGTAGCATACCTCGTAAAACTCAGACACAAAAGACAAGATAATGTGTTTTTGCTCTCTTCTCTCTTGATACAAGACTTTGCACACCTTCATTGAAGAGGTTACTTAGCTGACTACATAGTATCTATGGCCCCAATAGAAGACTGTTAATGCACCGTTTACCCTTTCAAAAGTCCCTAGCTGACCAGCTGGCCAGATAATCTAATCCATTAAATACGTGGATCTAACAGGTCTTCAATTTTACATGGTGTTAACAAGCACCAAAATTCCTTTCATCAACTTCTAAACTTGTTTGTAGAACAGAACATAGGCCTGGTCATGCAGCACCTTACTTGGGCCAATTGCAGTGACAGATGCATCATCAAAACGCAGCCAGTGGCCATTGGGATAGCGGGCATCAGCAGTGTAATGCCCCTTCGAAGGCTCTCTCCCGTGATGGGTTATTGTGGCAACCAATTCATATTTTCGGCTCTGTAAAAGCAATAACAGAGAGAAAACAAAAAAGCATTCAACATAGTTTCATATTTAGATGCCCTAGGGGAGACCCTATCAATATGATAAAATACACAGAAGAATCCATCTTTCCTGTGCTTACCAATACCAATTCAATAAACTAAAGCAGTGAACTTATTGTGAACCACCTCAAATAAAATTTTAAAGAAAAAAAAACAGCTTATAAATATCCAGAAGCTCAAAATAGTAAAGCCAAAAGAACTAAATGTTTCACACAATCCTGGGGAAGAGAAACCAAACAATATCTGTAACATAGAGCACTTCATCAATGCAACGGGAGAACACAGGTGTCTTACCTCAGTTGATGGAGAAACAAGTAATTCTCGACCCAGCACCAATTCCAGCGGAAAGTGCACAGGCTTGTGCAACTTGGTACCCCCTTGGCTTCCATAACTAAAACGCATTAGGTGTAATATCATTATCTTAGAAAGCTTCTGTATCTTCACAGCTTTTCTTGCGGTCACTAAACCAGCCTGTAGGGGAATGCATTTTAATATTCGATCATTAACAAACGTAAAGCAATTTCTTAAAAAAATACCACTGATATGTACAGGTGCAGATGTGTGCATATTTTCAGACATCCTGTAATCTACTTAACTGCTGTAAAGCCAAGTTAAACAAGTTTCCCATACAAAAGATAGCAGCCAACATGAAAAAACATACATACCTTTCCAGTGGCCGACGTCCGATATCCTTCAAGATTTTCTGGTGCAGAAAACAAATGAAGCGCTTCCTCTATAGTATGAACAGCTTCAGGATAAATATCAAGGTGAAGCAATAGAAATGGTTGAACAGTTGCAGAAGCTTTATTTCCTGAACCACATGGAGAGAAATATTCACAGGGATTACAATGACAGAGTTATACTCCCATTGACAGGAAGGAAAAATGAAAACCTAACTCATGGGGTATGACCAGCCCAACAGAACAGACTGCTCAATTTTTTTTTAAAAAAAAATTGGGAAATATTTCAAAGGTTGCAAAGAAAAAGACAATGCACCGGGAAAGAACAAAAAGTAAAACATATACTTCCAATCACAACTGTTAAAGGATAACAAGGATACCTGTCGCCTTCACAACACTTCTCAACTGTCCTCCAAAAATATCAGTTAGCTCTGAAGGAATGAAGCTTTGAGTTCTAATCACAGCAGATTTGTTTTTTGGGCCAACTGTCTCCCATTCATCATCCTCGGTGGAAGAAACTAAAGAGGATTTGGCACCATTTGTGCAACCAGATTGTCCTGCAAGCTTAAGTAATTCATCATGCATTTGATCCATGATGAAACTCAAAAACTCCTGAGAATCCTCCTGCCTGTAAACAAATATGTCAAAAAAACCTATACTTTTATGTGTTACAAGTACTAGAGTATATAACTACACATGCATCATATCAACAAATATTAAGAATATCAAGAGGGCTGGCAGTCTGGGTATACCATCAACATTCCTTATCCTACTATCAAGTCAAAAGTAGCTTCTGCTGTCTACGTCATATCAAGGTCAGAACGCAATCCTCACATGAAGAAAATATACAACCATATTGGTAAAAACATAACTAAAAACTAAAAATGAAAACAGCTTATGATAGATAAATAAATAAATAAATAAGCAAATCCTGATACAATTGGTAAGGATCAAATTTCATCACATCCAATCCCAGTAAAAGCATTTCTAGGCATGAACTCATCACAGTGTTTTTGCACTCAATAAAAGCAATAATATAATAAATAAACTGCAAAAATTAGGTCAACGCTGGGCCTACATCTGTAATGTCCAAAACCAGCAAATATAGACAGTTAAACAAATGCTGTCCCATAATAAGCCTGCAGGCAATATACCATATTTAGTATGTTCTGTTACTTCTATGCCATATCTGGTGTTAGGTGTTTCCACAATGGCACATTCCAGATGCTAATTTTGCTAGTTACTAGGCACAAAATCTCATCATGACTGTCTAGACCTACTGGACTTCTTTTCTAGTATCAGTTCTTCCATGGTTCACAGCTATTTCTGGATAAGCATACCATAGCAAAACTTTTACATGCATCTAAACACATTGCTCATTCTTCCTCAATGTAAAAAGTCATAGTTTTCTCAGTTAATAAAGAACCAGAAAAGAAGCAGAATATAATAGTAGATAAGAAAAAAGCAGGAAGCACAAGAGATTAAAGCCCTATTATGAGCAAAAAGCAAACATCTATGATTGCATACACAGTTATACTAACACATTTAGTCACAAATGCAAACAAGCGATTTCATTGTTGTCCTACAGTCTCCAAAGGAATATTGAAGAAAAAAACAAAAAGCAGAAAACTAACATATTTGCATCCATGGCTACATATCATAGAAGGTATCAACTTAGTAACATCATGATTGCATCCCAGAAAACTTTGTTTATAGGAAAAAGCAGAAAACAGGTCCAGGCACCATCATCTTGGATATATGTTAGTATAAGATCAAAGAAGAAAAAGAAGGCAAAAGAAAAGAGTATACCTTGGTCGACCTGATATACTATTTGGCACATCTGGAGTAAAATTGTGAAGAACGCCTTCAAACATGGCAGGGCTAAAAGGCCTACCAGTCTCAACAACAGCCGAGCCATTTTTCAAGCTGGAACTACTTGGCATGTCAAAGTTAGAAACAAACTCCGCAAATGCAGTTATCGTTGGAAAGCCAACCTAGGAAATCATCGTTCAACAGATAACAAGTTGTCATAAAGTTTATTCTTGTCATAATGTTTATTGTGTTATAAGTTATTTTGTGCATTTGATAAACAGGTCCACTAAAACACAGAATTGAAAGTGATATCAAAATAACAAAAGTAGCAAACCTTAGGGATGTTGCGAGTTCTAAGGTCCTGCAGGAGATGAACAAAAGGGGAACAGGATAAGAGAGCCTGCAGAGATGCATTGAGAAAACATAAATTCCCTGAGTTAATTAGTCCACGGGGTAGTAAATTTCTAACTACTGCAACAGGCCCATCAGTATGCTTCCGAATATCCTCTCTTTTCAGAATTGGTGAATTATTACTAGTCCCCTTCAGATTCCCATCAGTATCGAGGACATCAAAGCTTGATCTTTGTGATTGATTTTCGGGACTGTGATCATTCGGGGATAAGTTCAACGTATTCAAGTTAACACTCTCTATTTTTAAGTCTTTGACCCCATTACTAAGGGAAATGCCATGGGAGAAATCACCAATACTTCCCATCTCTTTTGGACTCGACTGCACCACAGGCAACTCATCATCAGCTTTCTTTGCAATCTTCAAATCCTTTTCCTTCTTAAGCAAATTTGTAGTCGGAAAACTGCCTTTTCCATTATCAGAACCTAGGTGCTTGCCTGACTCACTATTAAAATCGCCAAAAGTTATTCCATTGGCAGAATTGAAAGAACCAAATTTCAATTCCTTCTTTTCCACAGGCTTTTGACCATTCTCAGATGATGGCTTTTGCAGCCACAACCTGGTTTCATCTTCAGTAAACGACCCAAAAATTAGCACCTGCCAGAACAAGTTAAACAGTGAGAAACCAGGAAGCAACTTACAAAGAATAAAGTCAGTAAGAAGTCATAGTACGAGCCTTGAATTAAAAAAAAAAAATTCAAAGCTGTAGCGATATATTGATAGACAACGAAATAATTAAACAAATCATAATTAACTCCAAATTGATCATACAGACAAACATTGATTAATGCGCTTTCCAGCACCAATTGCTTCCTAGCAAGCTAATTTAAATCAGTAAAAGGTATAATATGGATGCCTTAAGCAACCTTAGAAACTGAAAACATACGAGAAAAATTTAATCTTTAAACCTAGTAAACAAAAATTTGCAATGCTTATTGAGAAAAGAGAATTAACCTTATCAGTCATGTTGTGTAACCAGAAAACGCGGAAAGACAGAAGCTTGATGTGCTATTCTTATTATGTTCGTAAAGAGAGGAAAGGGAAGATAGGGAGCGATAGAAGACATGAAAAGAGAACAGAGTGTGAGAAAGAGCATTTAGCGATGAAACCCTCTCTTTGTTGGAGCTTAAAGAGAAAAAGCTCGACGCTGTGGAGCATAATAACGGCTTAATTACTAGTCAGGGGTAAGGAGATAGGAGAATGAGGGCTTGCTTTGCCTGATGCTTTCCTTGGCTTGGTCGGATTCCCTTTTAGGGTTACGCTTTTATAGGCCAGAGCAAGGCAAGAGAGTACAACGTGGCCCCCATCTTTTTTTTTTGTTCAGGAGATACGACATCGTTTTAAATTCAAAACCCACGGTGATTAATTTTTGTTATTATCCAAATTTTGATAAATTTAGGATTGTGCCATTCAACATGTTGAACGATTCTTTAAAGCATTGTACAGGAGTTTTAGGCAACATTTTTAACATCGAAGTGATTAAATCGATGGGCTGCTTGATTTTTTAATTGATTCGAGTGATCGGTTCAATTAAATAAATAATTTTAAAAAGATTTTAACATTGAATCTTTAAAATGTTAAAAAAAATTAAAATCCTAAAAATTAGATTAAAATATTAACAATTTTAACATTCAAAATGTTAAAAATGTATATATATAAATGTTAACATCTAGAATGTTAAATATTTTTAAAATATAACAATTAGAATAAAAATATTTGCAAATGTTTAAAAAATAGTGTAATTTTTTAAAAATTTTTTGATATTTTCATAAAACGTTATAATTTTGAAATGTATTGAATTAATCTAATTTTAATTTTGACTGATTTTTAAAATTGATTGATTTTTTATAAGTTTAATTAGCTTTTAGTGTGTCAACATTAAATTTTTAATTGAATCAAATCATTAACTAATTATAAAAATACTAATTTTAATAGAATGAAAGTGAAAGACAACAAAGAAATATATATATATATAGAGAGAGAGAGAGAGAGAGAAAGAGAGAGAGAAATGGATAGATATAATTTCTAATTATCTATTAATTTTATTTTTGTTCATAAAATATTGAAAAAGTTATTTATTTCATTATTTATCAGTATATATTTTATTCAAATTTAATAAATTTTATATCAAAACTGTGACACATGAGATTAAAAATATAAAACAATAGATAATCATTTGTTACAACTACCTCTATACACAATTATAAATTTTAAGAAATTTATTTTATTGTTTATTTACTTGACTATAACTTTTAATAAAATAATTATTAATTATTCAGTTAATTAACAAATTATTTAATAAAAATAAATATTAAATCTAATTTCATATTTAGAAATTCTCTTATATGATATTCATTTTTTGTTTAGAATTTTTACTTTTTTAGAGTTTTAATTTCTTATTTATAAATTTTTTATGGCAATTGATTTCTTTAATTTTTTGTTTATTATTTTTTTAATATGATAGTTTTATAACTTAATATAAAATAATGACACGAGAATATATTTTATAATTATTTGCAAAATGGCAAGTAGTAGTTTACAAACTAAATCTTATACCGAAATCAATAATATGTATTGACTGTAAATAACAAATAATAAATTACTCTAGAATTTTATCAAAATATAAACTCTAGAAGATAAATAATAATTTACCCTTTAGTTTGACGTTCATTTGTTCAACACACCTTTGTCTTCTATCAGCACAATATTTATAACTTGGGTTGAAAGCTATATTTTTATGTTTTCCAACCTTACCATAAAGAAATCAATGCTTCCACCATTTGAAAATCCTAAACTTTACTATAAAGAAATCAACATTTCACCATTTCAAAACCCTAACACTTTATTTGAGAAAAAAAGTAAGGATGGAAAAAAAAAAAAGCGTAGAAAAGAAGAAAAATAGAAAGGAAAACCCTTTGTTCTATGTTATTTGGAAAGATATGAAATGGAGTAAAAAAAGGGTGGAGAAAATTTTATTTTATTATTTGAAAAATGATAGAGAATGAAAAGAAAAATAAATTTTTTAATTTGAAATTACTATATTATCCTTTGTATTGTGAACTTTGACATTTTTTTAAAATAAAAATTACTTGTATTTGGATTATTGAATTTAAATCTATAACCTTATTAAATAATACTAACATGACATATGTCATATTTTTAAATATTTAATAGACTTTTATAATTGTTATCTATATTTATAATTGATTAGTTAATATATTTTTTATCGTTATGATAATTATTTGTTAATTAATATAGATAACAATTACAATTTTGGCATGTTATGAACCATAACTATGGTATTGCTTTAAATAGGGAAAACAAATATACAAAAAGCTCTATGGGCACATTTACAATTTTGAATGATAAAGGTATTATTTCTCCAGCTTTCCCTCAAAAAACGGGGGATGAAAATTTGCGTGGCAATGAAGAATAATGAGAGATTTAGGATCGATTTGGTGGCAACCAATTGACTAGGATAGATGATTTCTATATCATCACCATTCTTAAAAGTCTCGTAATTAATTTTAAATAATTATTGTTATTTATTAAATAATTATATATAATATACTATGTATTATTCTTTTATATTATGTCATAAAAAACTATTATATCAACAACTTCTAAATAAAAAATTTAATTAATTATCATATAAAAAATGATATTTTAAATAAAAAATTTAAAAATATAAATAACAAAATTCTAAATAGAAAGTTAAAATTATATTAAAAATTCTGAATAGAAAATTAGAAAAATCTAAAAAATAAAAAGTTTAAATAACTTGTAAATAAGAAATTATAAAAACTAAAAAGTAGCAATTTTAAACAATAAGCTAGAATTTAAATTAATTTTATTGATTGTTTAAAATTTTGAGTATATAAAGGGTAGTGACATTATAATAGATTATGAAAAACTGCTTCATTCAAGTTTAACAAATTTTTTTTACAACATTTTATCATAATTTTCTCATACATGTATATGTAACTTGTAATTATTTATAATATTTTTATTATAAAATACTTAAAATTGTTTATTTGATTTATTTTCTTTTAAAATTATGCTACTTAAGATTTTTGAGTATATAAAGGCTATTGACATTATAATAGATTATCAAAAACTGTTTCATTCAAGTTTAACAATTTTTTTTGATAATATTTTGTCATAATTATCTCACACATGTATATATAACTTGTAATTATTTATAACATTTTTATTATAAAATACTTAAAACTAATTATTTGATTTATTTTCTTTTAAAATTATGCTACATAAAATTAAAAGTATAAATAAATAGACAATTTTTTTTATGATTGTCTCAGATATGTATATGTAACTTGTAATTATCTATTAATTTTATTTGTAATTATAAACACTTAATATTGTTTATTTGATTGATTATTAGGAGTTATTTCATTTAAATTTAATAAATTTTATTTTAAAATTTTGACACATAAAATTGAAAGTACGAATCAATACACAAGTATTTACTATAACTACCTCCATACATAATTATAATTTTTTAAAAAATTATTTTATTACTTATTTACTCGATAATAACTTTTAATAAAATAATAATAAATTATTGAATTAATTAACTAATTATTTAATAAAAATAAAAATAAAAATTAATTTAAATTTTGTTTCCTATTTAGAAGTTCTTTAATATGATCTTTACTTTTTATTTAAAATATTTATTTTTTATATTTTTAATTTCTTATTGAGAAGTTTTTTTTTATGGCAATTGGCTTTTTTAATTTTCTATTTATAAATTTTTTATATGAAATTTTTTTATAATATAATATAAGATAATAACATGTGATTGTATTATATAGAATTATTTAACAATTAAGAAACAATAATTTAAATCTAATTTTGAAACTGAAATTAAAAATATATATTGATTACAGAAGATAAATATCAAATTGCTCTGGAATTGTGTAAAACAATAAAATCTAGGGTAAATAGTAATTTACCTTTTACCAAATCATTCGACCTTCGTTTGTTCAACACTTTGAACCGCCTTTCTGTAAAAAAAAAAAAAAAAAAAAACCCACTACGAATCTGCCTTGTCTTTTACCTTTGATTAGCACAGAATATATAATTTGGTTTGCAAGCTATGTTTTTATGTTTTCTAGCCTTACCATAAAAAAACAAGCTTCAACCATTTCAAAACTTAAGCCTTACTGCAAAGAAATCAATGTTCTATCATTTAAAAACCTTAAAACTTCCAACAATAAAGTTGGTTAATACAAGTTTCTACTAGAGGATTTAAGTAATATCGATAGAATATAATGGGATGTAATGAAATATAAATTAAATGAATTATTAAACTAAAATTTCTTTTGATTATATTATATTACATTCTATCAAACATTACCTTAAAATTAATTGGTTACTATATGTACCATAAAATCACTAATATTTTATTACATTTTCAATATAAATTCGTCAAAAATTGCAACTTGTATGGCAAAAAAGAGCCACGGGAGATTTGAGATCGATTTAGTAGTAACTAATTAATTGGGGCAAATGGTCCTTCCTTCAATACTCTCAAAAGTTTCATAATTAGTTTTAAATAATTATTTGTCATTTATTAAATAATTATTGTTTTATATTTTGTTATAGAAAAATGCCAATTAAAAAATTTTTAATAGAAAATTAAATAAATTAATTATCATATAAAAAATATTATTAATAGAAAATAAAAAAAATCTAAATAGTAAAAATTCTAAAGAGAAACCTAATATCATATAACAAAACATTTCTTAATAGAAAATTAAAAAAATCTAAAAAGTAAAAATTCTAAATATGAAATTATACAAACTTAAAAAGTAACAATTTTAAATATGAAACTAACATTTAAATTAATTTTATTAACTGTTTAAAATACTGAGTAGTGATATTGTAATAGATTATCAAAAATTATTTTGTTCAAATTTAATATTTTTTTTAAATTATGCTACAAAACATTTAAGATATAAATCAATAGATAAACTTTGATCATAATTATCTTACATATGTATATATAAATTGCATTTGTCTATTAATTTTATTTTTAATTATAAAATACTTAATATTATTTATTTAATTAATTTTCTTTTTAAATTATGCTACATGAGAATGAAAATATAAATTAATAAATAATATTTTATTACAATTATCTGACATATGTATATATAACTTGTATTTATTTATTAGATTTGTTTTATTATAAAATACTTAATATTATTTATTAGCTTTATTTTGATTATAAAATACTTAATATTATTTATTTGATTGATTTTCACAAATTATTTCATTCAAATTTAATAAATTTTCTTTTGAAATTGTGATGTATAAGATTGAATATATTAATTAATAGGTAATCATTTTTATTACAACAACCTTCATACATAATTACAAATTTTAAGAAAACTATTTTATTATTTTATTATTATTTATAGTAATTTATAAATAAAATAATAATTAATTATTCAATTTATTAACTATTTATTTAATAAAATAAAATATTAAATTTATTTAAAATTTATATTATAGTCATCTTATGTAACTTTTATGACAAGTTAATTATAGTTTCAGAATCAATTTTAAACGTATATTTGTCATTTATCAAAATGACTCAAACATATGTTAAAAATTTATTTTTATATATTATCTATCTTGAAAATAAATATGGGAAATAAATAAATAAAAATGAGGCTAAAATTAATTTTCATATATTATTTATTTTAAAAATAAATATTGTTTAGTTAATAATATATTTTGTAATTAATATACACAATAGCCAACTAAAAATAATTTTCTTTTATGTTATCTATCTTGAAAATAAATATTATTTATTTTATTACATATTATATGAAGAAATGTTTTAATTTTATTAATATTTATATATGTTTTTTATTTAATACACAATTTATTTACTATTTTTTATTATTATTTATGTAGTAAAAAACCTCTGCAAGTTGCAATATGACATTTTCAAATGCAGCTATATGATATTTAAAATTATAAACTTATTGACTTTAAAAATAAGAATGTGACATTTTCCAAATGTGTTAATTGTGTGTTAGGCCAATATTTATAATGGATATTTTCTTAATAATGTCATGGTTGTATTTTTTATTAAATATCTATTTTATTTACGATTATATGATAAATTTCATAAATAGTTAATTCTATCTAATGTCGTCAAGTATGTGACTTGATAGTAAAATCTTTAGGTGTAAATAATTATATTTTAAATTGTCCCTAATTAGTTATTATTGTTGGGATAATAATGAATGAAAATTAATATGTGTTTGATTGATGACTAAATTTTACTAGTAATAATATTAAGTCAAATATATAGATACGTGTTTAAGAAACATTAAATTAGATAGACCTACAATGAGAACACCATATGAATTAATAGTCATAAGTGATTCTCATACAATAATATTAATTTAATCATTTAACCTAAAAATCACTATTAATTTCAATATGATGAACTTCATATTTTTAATATAATTCAACATTATCTTTAACCAGATGATCATACAGACTTATATTAGACATGAAGTAAATTATATAAAAGAATATGAGTGATTGAAAAAAATTAGTCCCTCATTTATTTGTGAGAAATATGTTTTTGGTCCCCTTGATAAATTAGACTAAAGAGATTGTATGATCATGTAGTAATAAATTTATAAAAGTTATCAATGTCATTTTGCATTAGTTTATTTGAAGATTGATAAAGACTTGAATTGTATAAGGATGACGTGATCTATGTTTTATGTTCAATTGAGATATATGTAACAAAAAGATTATAATAATGTTTGTAAAATAGGTTAATGTCATATTATTGACTCTCACGTAATTTGGGTAATCATAATATCTTGTTTGAGACTACTTATGACTGATGGGTCATAATTAGATTTTGAGCGTCACTACTAACATTATGTGAACATACAAGATTGCACACATAAAATAAGCACAAAGCGAAATTATGTTTATTGTTCTCTCTATTTATAATTTAGTTAATTAAAGATATTATCAAAATTATTTTAGATATTTATTTTGTTTTTAAAAGGTTAAAAATGAAATTAGATATTATTTTTATCTGTATCTTTTAGGATACATAACTGACATAAAATATTTTAACGGTTAAGATATATATATATATATATATATATATATATATATATATAAAGAGAGAGAGAGAGAGTTTTCTATGAAAAGGAGTATTCATGTTTTTTTGCAAAAAACACAAAAAAATTTTGGAGAGAGAAAAATCTTAGTGTTAGCAGAAAAACTAGTTTTTAGTAATAACCATTGTATGAATATTTATAGAGGGCGATTATTTTTGGTGACATCTTGATTCTACTTCAAACTCGAGGTAGGATGTTATCGATGTAAATCTTCTCTTAGCCTTCCAACAAATCTATGATCTCACGTATGAATTGGTAAGATTCACATTATTTCCTTTCGATTTAATCGAATCACATGAATTTTTGATGGGATACATTATAGAAATTTTTTGTTTTTCCACTGCATTTGTTCTACAAACATTATATTTATTTTAAATCATAATAAATTATTGCAAAATTTAAGAAATTTAATTTATTATTTTATTTAATTGATAACAAATTTTTAATAAAATAATATTTATTATTCAATTTATTAACTATTTATTTTATAACAAATTAAATTTATTTAAATTTATTATTATAGTCATCATACATAATGTGTTATTTTATGACTAGTTAATTATAATTTCATAATCAATTTTAAATATATATTTGTCATTTATCAAGATGACTCAAACACAAGTTAAAAAATTATTTTTATATATTATCTATCTTGAAAATATATATGCAAAAGAAAAAAATAAAAATAAGGCTAAAAATAAATAAATAAAAGTAAGGCTAAAAATAATTTTTTTATATTATTTATTTTTAAAATAATTATTATTTAGTTAATCATATATTTTGTAATTAATATACACAATAGCCAACTAAAAATAATTTTCTTTATGTTATCTTTCTTGAAAATAAATATTATTTATTTAATCATATATTATATAAGTAAATATTATTTATTTTAATAACATATTATATAAAGAAATGTTTTAATTTTATTAATATTTATATATATATTTTTATTCAATAGACGAATTATTGACTAATTTTTTTATTTATATGGTAAAAAACCTCTACAAGTTGCAATATGACATTTCCAAATACAGCTACATGATATTTGAAGTTATAAACTTATTGATTTTAAAAATAGGAATGCCGCGTTTCCAAATGTAGCTATATGGCATTTAAATTGTAGACTAAACGATTTTAAAATTAATTTTGAAAATAATATAATTTAAATGTTATATGACTATATTTGAAAATGTTAAAATATATATATTTTTAACTTAAAATAGGGAATTCGAATACTTGAAACTTTAAAGAAAAAAATAAATTTAATAGCTAGATTTTGTTCTTATATATATAAGGCAATCATATCTTAAAAGAAAGAATAATTAACACAAAGGAATCCTTAAAATATAATTTAAGTTGCTCAGCAATTTATATTTGTTATATGAATCCTTTTTTTGGCAGACCCATTAAAGGCGTTAATGAAATTTTGACTAAATTTCATTCATGACCCTTAAACCTATCACTAAATAAAAATTAAATATCCAAAAAAGTTAAATTAGACTTAAAAACTAACTTTTGATTTTAATTAGAGTATAATTTTCATTTTTAGCTTAATTTATTGTAATCTCATTATAAAAATATAAAAATGTTAGTTTTTTAATTTTATATAGTAAAAATATTCTATATTAGAAATTGCCTTTATAAATATAACTTGTTCTTTATTTTTTAATGGTAGAGAATTCCTGATAGAATTAGAAATCATATTTTCATACAAAAAAATATAAAATTATAAACTTAAGAGCTTATTTTGTTTAACAATCTAATTTTTATATATTAATATACATATTTTTATTTTTGTTTATTTCTAAAACTAAACCATCAATACTTTTCATCTGTATTTTCCTACTATATTTCTTGTACTTGATGGTTAAGAGATGTATGCTCAATATCTATGTTTGAGAAAAAAAAAACCATAAATTGAATATATTACAAATTATAAAAACACTTTATTACCAGTAATTTCATATTCTTATAGCTAGATATATTTGTAACGGTAAGATAAGTTTTTTATTTTTTATTTTGCAATAAATTGATACGAATTGGTATATAAACCTTGAATATGCATTAATTACAAGAAGAATAGATATTGATAAGATATTTACTATATTATAAAAAACTCTCAATCATACCATAATGTACAATATTATATAAACTTTAAATGCTATCTTCAAATAAGTATAGAAACAAACTTGTATTTATATGATATATTTATTTGATGATGGTATTGAAAGTTTATATGATATGGCATATTTGATTTTTTTCTAACTTAGTAAATATCTTATGAACCTTTTTTTTTTTTTTTTTTCAATTAATGTATGTTTAAGGTGTTATATTTATCTGTTATGTCCAGTTACAAAAATATGTGATTGTTCATAACAATTTTTTTTTTTATAATTTTTATATATTGAGTTTATAATTAATGAATTTTTTCTTAAATATAGACATTGAGCACACATCTCACAACTTATAAAGTATAGGGAATATAACAGAAGTAGACCCATGAAAAGGAATGTTATTTTAATAAGCAATAATTAAATTGTATGCAAAATAAGTTCATAATTTTATAATAAGATTTTCAATTATATTGAGAATTTTCTATTATTAAATAAAAAATAAATTATATTTATAAAGACAATTTTTTAATATAGATTGATTTTTTATTTTATAAAATAAAAAACTAATATTCTTATATTTTATAATGATGTTAGAGTAAATTATACTAAAAACTAAAATTTATCTTCTAATTAGAAGTAAAAATTAGTTTTGACTCTGATTGAATTTTTTAGTCACTTTATTTATCTAAGTTTTGTTTATATAAAATTATTCACTTCCATGAAAAATAACTTTTAGAAAAATAGTATCTTTTAGAAAATTATTTACTAAGAAGCTAAACTCTATAATATTTAGTTTACATATTTTTTTTAAAGTACAACTTAATTATGTTTGTTTCAGTCATTGACTTATAAGAAAATATATGATAATATAATATTTTATCCTTAATGTATTAACATAAATAATTTTATCGCAATAAATAAAATTTTTAAATAAATAGTTGTAAAATACTTTAAAAAATATTTCTTTATTTTGTTGAGAAATTTGTATTTAATGATCTATTTCTTAATGAGTTATTTTTTCTCTATTAAAAAGTTAAAAGAAAGTGCAAATTATTTTTTTTTATTTTATAGTTTTTTGCAATTAAACATAAAAAAATTACTGTTTCACGTAAAGTTTTATTTCTTTAATTAATTTCTATCAAATAAATAAAATTTTAGTGATAAATTCAAGAGTCATAAATGAAATTTAATAGAATTTTCATTAATATTTTTAATGGATTTATAAAAGAAGAGTTTGTGTAATAAATACAAATAATTCAAAGTTTAAAAATTAAAATTTTAAGTTAAAGAGTTTTTTTGAGCATTGAAAAAAGATTATATTAACTAAATTTGAATTTTAATATTGATTTTTAAATAATCTTTGAAGAATGAATTTTTCTTTTTAAATAATCTTTGAAGAATGCATTTTTCTAACACATATGTTGCACTATAAAAAAAAATAATTTATTATTAAGTACCTATAACAAAGCAAGTACCTATAATTCAGAAAAAATTGAAATCTATTTTACCCCTCCAACGTACTTTTTTCCCATTTGAAATACATTCTCTTTCTTCCCCTTTGCATTGACTCATTATATGATCCATCTGTACAGCCACCATGCCCAACCACCACCTTCACGCCCCTCTCCGGCCAGCCTCCTCCTCCTCCAACCAATCATTCACCTCAAAGCTAATCGTCCTCCTCACTCTCCTCCCACTCTCTCTGGCAGCCTTGGCATTCGTCCTCCAATGGAAAGGCGACGGAGGCCTCAACGACCCCACCACTGCCACTGCTCGGTGGGCCCCTCAAGGTTCCCACAACCACGAGGTCTTCCCCGGCATGGATTTTTCTGTTTCTTCCCTTCCCTCTCCGAAACCTCACCACTCTGATTGCTTCGCTCTTGCCCGTCGCAGTGGGTCCCCTTCTTTCCCTTATTTTCGTGACTGGAAGGTTGATTTCGACGCCAATTTGAGGCCTAAGGTATGTAAAATTCCTATCTTTTATCGCTTTTGATTTGGGTTTTTCGAACTTTGATTTGATGAATGAATGGTGCAGATATGTATTACGACGAGTACTTCAGCTGGGTTGGATCAGATTCTGCCATGGATGTTTTATCATAAGGTGATTGGGGTCTCTACATTTTTCCTTTTTGTGGAAGGCAAGGCTGCTTCTTCTGATATATCTAAGGTTCTCGAATCGATTCCGGTGAGTTTTTTTTTTTTTTTTTGTCTAATAGTTGGAGGAGAATTTCTCTGCTTTTTGATTGGTTATGTGTTATTTTGCTTTTTTTTTTTTTTTTTTTTGTGACTTAACTGAGCATCAACAGTACGCTGTTGTTTTGATAGGGAGTACAAGTGATTTATAGAACAAGAGAGTTAGAAGAGCAACAAGCTAAAAGGTCTGTCCTTGTTTTATTATCGGGAGAAATGTAGGATCTTTGTAGTATGACACAGTCAGAGATGAATGAAGGCCATTGGTCTCATTGTTTTCCTTGAACTTCACTTCACATCTTTAAAATGGTTAACATGATTTATGTTTTGTATCTTGCTGACATGATCTGTTGAACCTTTTTTTTCCTTGCTTTCTGTCTCATTTTCTAATCAGCCGGATCTGGAATGAGACATGGCTGTCGAGTTTCTTTTACAAACCATGCAATTATGAGCTGTTTGTGAAGCAGTCTCTCAATATGGAAATGGCTATTGTCATGGCAAGGGTATGCAGTACGTTCAATTGTGTTCTCATCTGTGACAATTCTTTCCATTATTATTGTTTTGTAATGAAGGTAGCTATTGTGTGTGTGTAAACTTATTGTCAATATTGGCAAAAATGTAGGAGGCAGGCATGGACTGGATCCTTCATCTCGACACTGATGAACTGATACATCCTGCCGGTGCTAGTGAATATTCTATGAGGCAATTACTGATGGATGTTCCAGGGAATGTGGATATGGTTATATTTCCAAATTATGTGAGTGCAGGTTTAGAATGTATTGTTGGTGTTAGTGTCACTTGGGAAATTTGTATGAGATTATTTGAATATATTTGATCCCTTGTTGCATTTAAATAATACCGATGCTGTATTTCTCAGGAGAGTAGTGTTGAACAAGATGATATCAAGGATCCCTTTAGCGAGGTAAATCTCCTTTATTATCTCTCTCTTTATTTTTCCAACTTCGTTAGTTAATTCAATTGTTAAATCTGGAGTTGAACCGTTTGAAAAAGTTTTGCACCGTATCCTTTGTATGCTATATCTCAAGTACAATGTGTTGGCTGTGTCATTTTTTGACAAGTTTTTTCGCTGACAAAAAATATGTTTAATTAGGAGGATAATTAACAAAAAGCTAGAACTTGTTATGACTTGGTTTTGGGTCGACTTTGCCAATCCATATGTATATTGTAATGAACAAGTTTTGAATATCCAAACTGCATCATCCACTTATTTTGATGATGATATTTCTAAATAATTGACATTCAAATCAGAAATTAAAGAAGGGAAAATAATCGATGATTTATAACTGGAATATCTTCCTCTAAACAAAAGAAATAGCTTACTGATAGTTGTTTGCTAATTTTGTGCCCCAAAGTCATTTCTTGATCTTAAGAGCTCAAATCAACCATTAAAATCCCAAATCTTGTGACACTAGACTAGATGCTACTGATTTATACTTGCAGTGCTAGATATGATGTTGCAGGCTTTCACTAACTTTAATAAGTAAGAGCAGAATGTCCATACAGATGTTCCTTCTTCTAATTTCTCATGCTATCAATGTGCTTAAAAGGGAGAACAAAAGCTGTAGCAGTTAGTGGAGGATTGATGGGTGGTTGTGGTGAAAAAGGAATGTATGGTAGCAGCTGTATTGTGATGACTTTTATTCTTGAAGAAAGTTTTGTAATTATTGCAGTAGGAATTAGGATAAGTAATATGCTGATGTTGTTTTTCTCGGTGCTTCGAAAATGCAATCTGTTTGCTTTTATGCTTGCGTGATGCATCCATTCTTTGCATATTGTCTATTAATGTGTCAATGCTGACAGGTTTCAATGTTCAAGAAGAATTACGACCATCTCCCAAAGGATACATACTTTGGCATGTACAAGGAATCCACCCGTGGCAATCCAAACTACTTCTTAACTTATGGAAATGGAAAAGCAGCTGCTCGCATTCAAGATCATCTTCGTCCTAATGGTGCGCACAGATGGCACAACTACATGAAAACCCCCAAGTATGTTGATTATACAATCTTTCAGGAGCACCGAATTGGAACAATAATCTGAGCTAAAGAATGCAAATGAAAGACATGCAGCCATAATACATTCATACGCATGCACAGAAAGGTGCTCTATGCACCATTCAGTTGTAGTGGGGTTTCTATCTGCATGTGTGAAAATATATGGATCTTGAATGTTACCTTTTAAAAATATGCCACCTTTTTCCCTTTGATTTTCAGAATGACATTGTGTTCATTATCTTGTTCTTCCGAGCTCTTGAAATTGTGTTGGCTTGCCTTTGTTGATGGTCATTCTGATGTGTGAATTTTGCCGTCTTTCTAACAATGCACCATTTGTCTGATTTCTGTATATATGTTAGTGAGGTGAAATTGGAAGAGGCTGCAGTTCTACATTACACATATGCCAAATTCTCAGATTTGACTTCTAGGCGTGATCGATGTGGCTGCAAGCCCACGAAGGAGGATGTCAAAAGATGCTTTATGTTGGAATTTGATAGATCTGTGAGTTCAGTTCCTTCTCTCTATTTATGGTGAAACAGTCTGCAATTTGAGCACGGTGGACTTACACTGGATAGTTTATTCATGTGGAATATGGAGCAGTTGCTTATTTTAACTTTTAAGAATAGTCTATTTCTATGCTAGAAAATAGGCTATTTGAGACAGAGGTCTAGGACATGATATTAGCATGTAAACATACACATGGGTGGCAATGACATACAAGAGCACCGTGACAAATGGCTAATGTTGATGTGACCCAATTAATGGTTTTCTTTTATAGTGGTATTGTGGGCTACTTCATTCTTTATGTTAAAATTAGCTGGCAGTGAGTGGCCAAGTTGGTTTTATGTGGGAGCCATGACCCAATTCTTAGTGGTGCTTACCATGTATAGTTGACTAAAAAACTGTGTTCTGTAAAAAGAACCATTCCATGGTATGGTTATAAAATGCCTGTAAGTTTGTTGGTCGTTAAGTTGTGATGTCACTGTACCATTTGAAATGTGAGAGTGGACTTGTCCCTTGGGAATCCAGTGATGTGGTTTTCTCAAGTGAGGAGTATTAGTTTGTTATCATCATAATACTATATTTATCAGCAAAGAAGTTGACACTTACCACATATTTGGTATGATGTAATCAAAATAAATAATACTATATTTATCAGCAAAGAAGTTGACACTTACCACATATTTGGTATGATGTAATCAAAATAAATTTTAATTTAATAGTTCAATTGAGTTTGTATTTGATTACATTCCATTACAATTGATTACATTCTAACAAACATAGCATTAGGGTATTTGCTTCTGCTAGATCTTCTAGTAACTATGATTTTGCAGTCAAAGCAGCAAAGTGAGCCTCAGGATAAAGACAGTCATAGTCTTTATGTCAGTTAGCATTGATAGGACAATGCAGGTGACTGAATTTATGACTGAACGTTTGTTAGCAAGTCTTCAGCTTGTTTGGGAACTTTTGTTAGCAAGTCTTCAGCTAGTATGGGATATTTTCTTCTTACAACTTTTGTATCTTCTGAATTAAACATTGTGTGTTGTAGGCATTCATAATTGCTTCAACTTCAACCGAGGAGGAAATGCTAAACTGGTAAGTCTGATAAGAGGAAAAATTTCTTCTCAGTCCCCTCCACCTATGCATAATTTTGACTGCTGGCAGTCTCATGTTTGTTGCTTTCTTTTGTTTATCTTTTGTATGTGGTAAAATAATAATGTGTTGTGCCTTATGCTTAGGTACCGTGAACATGTTGTATGGGGTGATAAAGACCTTAAGTTGAAACTTTTGAGGAAGGGCATCTTAACTCGCATATACTCTCCGATGGTAAGAGAAAGTAACGTTTCTTTGAAATTTTATGTTCCCGCATGAACTGCAAATGACAGATAAATGGTATTCATACAAAGGATACGGAATAGCATTCCTTCTTAAATCAAGACATAAATAAGATGCCTGGTAGAAATCATGATATGCGATCCACAAAAGAATTTGTTGCATGTAACGTGTAGTCTGGCCTTTTCTGTCCCATGGCCAAATAGGGGCAGCATCATCCAATCTATGTTTTGCTGTTTGTGTTCTCATGCAATAATGAAAGAATAATGGAAGAGGACATAATGCATAACTGAATTACCTTCTCTGCTTTTGTATTTCAGGTCATAATACAGGCTTTAAGAGAGTCTGGTGTATTCAGCACTGTTATTGCATCCGCCCCAACAGTGCTGAATAATGAAAGAATAATGGAAGAGGACATAATGCATAACTGAATTTACCTTCTCTGCTTTTGTATTTCAGGTCATAATACAGGCTTTAAGAGAGTCTGGTGTATTCAGCACTGTTATTGCATCTGCTCCAACAACTCTTTCTAGAGACAAGTTTTTGGCATCTATTAGTAAAAGCAACTCTTCCAGTGCTATTGCCTCTGAATCGCTTCCCTCGAGAAAGATCGGTAGAAGCAGAGTGCATCAGGCAGCTGCTAGGAAGATTTTGGATGTAGAAGCTACTATGTTTCATGAAGCAGCTGTTCCACCATTGTCTTCCCCAGGTGTGAATGATGACTTCCCAGTGGAAGTTTGATCCAGATTTTGGCATGATTGCTGCTTCTTCTCATTCCTGTTCGAATAGTTTATCATGTTGGGGAGATTTACTTCGAGGGGAAGAATCAGGAGAGAAAAGAAAGAGCAAGCAGGCCTCTTGTTGCGTTATATGTAGTGGGTTAAGTTGGTTCTTCCCGATCATGATCCAAGCGCTTGTGTACATTTTAGGAGAGAGATTTATGGCTGGCAACTTTACATGGCAACCAGAATACTTGGCTTATCATTTTCATGTATAGAAACCACAGTCAAGGATTGTAACTATTATTAGTTCATTGGGAGACGAGCTCATGCTATTTTCCTAGTCCGTGAAGGATATCCATTTGCCTGTCTCTACTTCCGTATTTGCCAGGATGATCTCCAAATGATTTAAGATGAAGCAACATTATCTTTGTTTCTTTAAGATTTTTGTTGCTCTCTCGATCAAGGAAGACCTTAAATTAGGTCATTCAAGACTTGGCCAGAAACTTCAAACTGGCATAACAAGCATGAATCCTGAAACCAGCCACCATAACATGGAACTATTTAGTGAGTTTAATTTCCAAAGCAAATAATTGAGTTGACCTAATATATGATACAGCAAGGCTATATTTGATATTATTATTATTATTATGTAATCAAATTTAACGTACTATAACAAACTAAGGCCATGTTTTGACACGATCAAATGTAGCTAGCTAGAGCTAGTTGGTTGCTCGCGGAAAATCGCTACCTATTTTGCTATCTGTTGTCGCTAAGCGGTTGAAGAAAAAGTGCTTTTTTCTTGTGAAACAAACAGACCCTTACCATCCGGTGCAAAAGCAGAAGGGCCATGGCCACTTTCCTAATCCCCAAACCTCTCATTCAGGCACTGCCCATCTCCGCCACACCTACACGTGCCTCCTTCAAGCCTATCTGTCCTTGTCCTGCAATTCGCTTGGCCGGAGACAGGCAAAGGAGAAGTTCGATTGTGGTGACGCGCGCGGGTCCCAGCACTAGTAGCTACGTGTTTGCATTCGTGTTCCCAATGTCTCTCCTGATTGCCACCATCTTCACCGCCATTAAAATTGATGAAAAGCTCGATAGAGACTATCTTGAGGAGGTTTTTCATTTCAACTTTTCTACTGTTTTCTCGAATTGTCAAGTTGGTGTTACTGTTTTCGCTCTGATGACTTTTTTTTTTTGTTAAAAAAAAAAAATAAAGAATCTTGCTGAGTCTTGTATGTTGGGTTTGCTGCTTAAATGGGTTAGTTTTTCTTGGTTTGGTTAGAAATAAAGTTTCATTGTTATGTGCCTACATAGTGCTTGACACAAGCCCGTATTTGGAAGAGTGTCCATTTTCACGGGGCAGATGCATGAAATCTTTGATCAAATTAACAAACCAGAGCTAAAAGCTTTGTGCTTTTTACTTGTTGCCAATTTAATTCTTTAGTAAGTTGTCATATTGACCCATTTTCACTATCTAAACTTCTGCTTTTCTGGTCTCGGATTCATTGCATTCCCTGTATACAGAGTAATAAAATGTATGTGCCTCACGCTTGTTATTTTGCATAAGCTAAGCATGGCTTTCTACATAGATAATGAGTGCGTACTTACTACTACTAGTAGTGTGTTGCCATGTTATATTATGGAAGCAGCTTCGTCTTGCTTTCATCTTACTCAAGGATTTTATCTTCTGTGGTCTCTCATTATCTCTGGTGTTACTCATATCTAGTGGAAGATAGGATGTACTTTGATTCAGATGTCTCAGAGCTTAGTAAATGTTGCATAATACCTTTTGTAACTTAATTTACTCATACTTTAATTGTTCTTGAACTTTTTGTTCTGGTGGAACAGCTTGAAATTAATCAAGCTATAAGGGAAGCAGATGAAGAGGATGGTGATAATGATGTTGATATTCCCTTACAGGACGAAGTGCAGCAGCCTGCACTTCAAGGCACACGAACTCGCAACCGGCCTAAACGCGAGGCTTAGGCTTCATAATATATTCTTGTTTCTATTTTTTTTTTTTATGTATTTTTTATCTAGACCTGTGTGCATTAGTTGGTAAACCAATATAGATTTGTAGCTTCCTCTAAAGATCGAATGAGCTTTCAACTCTCATATATTGCTGTATGATTGTCATTTAGATTTCAGTCGGAAGCTGGAAAACTTTCCACTGGCCTTTATAATATTGTAATGATATTGCTATTATCTTGGACAACAGATGAATTTACTTTTACTTTTCTTTCACTAGTGGTTTTGGAGATTGTTACCCATAAGCAGCAGCAGTGTCAAATTCATACTTTGTCGGATGTTGAATGTATAATTTATAGCAATTAGTAATTCTCGCTGCTAGAATTTCACGAGTAGTGCATCCCACAAGATTACAATATATCTCAGAAAATATTCTTTGGAAAAAAAAAAAAAAAAAACTATACATCATAGTTACAACCGGAAACCTCTGAAGGTTCAAATATTGTTGGATTCCATGCATCAACAAAAACGAGCTGCAAACTTGACGAGCTACAAAAATGACAATCAGCAACAAAACCTCAATCAGAGTTTTGAGAGACCTTTTATTTTTATAGGCATCCCCAACGGCAAGAAGTTGATCAAAAGCACGCGCAAGGATGGTTTGCCCTTCTCCTTGGCTACAAAGCATTCCATCCCTAACCAAAGCAAACTGCATCAATACTTGGCAAAGCCAGTAACTATCAGACTGAATGGTGCCATGGATAGAATGATCTGATGGCGTTGTGGAGCCCAAAGCCACAACAGTTGAGAGGAACTGCTGTGGGAAAGAGAAACATAAGAGGTAAAGAGAAATCACAAAATTTATAGGTTGGCTTCCCCATATGCAGACAGAAATGCACCCCACAGAAACCTTTTTCGCTGGTTTCCATATAATAATATACTATCTAGGAATGGCTCAGATTACAAAACCAATCGTTCAGATTGCCGACGACAGAGAAGGAAAAAGCCAGATTGCTGCTGATTCCTACCAAACACGGTTTACTGATGCATAAAGTAATCATTAGCTCAACAAAATCCAAAGAGAAGCGCCAGAAATTGAAATTCCTGCCTGCCAGTTACAGAACTTGCTCTGGGAAGTTCCTCCATGAAGTCTTTTAAGATTGTGTTAGAGATCTCGTGGGTCACCAGTATAACAACATACTCCTTGATAGAATAAAACCATAAGCAACTGAGATAATAAATTCACACCACACCTCATTTTCCATGAGCTTCAAGCTTGCTTTCAGCATCAAATCACTATCTGCCTTTCTGTTGACATCATGTAAAATAATACCGCAAGGAATCGTGATGGAATTGTCAGTTTATAGAAGATACTAAAATTCAATCAACTGGAGCCACATCACTAGTGATTTGCCATTGCTACACATGAAAGGTTAAAAAAAGCAAAAGGCTATTTTGTTCAAGTGCACAAGTGATGAGAGAATCTATGCCTAATTGCCTGGATCTGCACACATGGTTCTCAAGTAAACCTGACTGACCTATTTGAAATAGGTGCTAGAAGATGCAAGGAGTTCAAAGCAAGAACTCTATTCCAGTTCATCCACCCTGATGAGTCATATTGACCATGTTGTTTACTCACATGGGATACTTCACGTTAGGATCACCATCCTGCAACACAAAATCAGAATTCCACCCTTGAGAGTGCAGCTCCAAATATTTGTATGAGAGAAAATATTTACAAGTTTCAGGGCGAATAGAAAATTAAACTACAGATTGCTCTTTCCCAAAAGGTAGTTACAAGTAGATGTTATATTCAGCAACGAGCAAATAAAGTAGGTAATATAAGTAATTAAGTACCTTTTCAACTTGACAGAAGCGTAGATCCCTTTGCTTTCAGTTTTGATTCCAGACCAAAAAACTTCAATCCTGAGAGCACCAAGTCTGTCATCTTCTTCTTCATGTGTTCAATTAACATTTCATCACAAATGATTGTCTTGGTTTCTGTAATAAGTTTCTGCTCCCTCAAATTTGTGAACACCTTCCTGGCCTCTTCCAATGTCCCATACTTGCGCAAGTCAGAGATTATAGCTGAATATTTGACTCCATTTGGAGGACAACCCTCCTGCATCATCTCATTCAGCACTTCAATCACCTTTTAAGAATCACCTGATCTACAAACATGAAGAATTGTAAGAGTTAGCTTGAACTCCATAGGCCCACTTGTAAAATTGCCTAAGCAGTCACGAACTAGCATCATTGCTTCATCAATCTGTCCAATATCACACAGCCCTTTAGCAAAAGAACAATAGGCAGCAACAGAAGGGACACAAAACATCTCAATTATTCTATTATGACACACACAAGCCTCTTGGATATTTCTATCTTCAACAAAACATATAATTGCAATGCTATAGTTGAGTCAGGTTCCAAATTCAATTCCTTCATTTCACCAAAAAGCAAGAGTGCCTTTTTCACCTTCCCAACCTTGAGGAGGGCCTCCATAAGAATATTGTAGATAGGAACACTACCATAACCTTTCACTTTTAAGTCCTTAAACACTTTTAAGGCCATCAATAACAGAAAATCCCAATTTTTTCATCTGCACAAGCAGCTTGCAAAAATCATCCATCCTTTTCATTTCCGCATAAAACACCAACATGGGATTCACTGTCTCAAAGTCTGGTTCAAGACCCTCTTGAACCAAAACCTGAAAGAGCTTATGAGCCTTATCAACCCGCTTCGCATTACACAGACCTTGAATGAGTGATCTATAAATCTCCAAATCAGCTCTATACCCAGAATCCACCAAATCCTTCCACAAATCACAAGCTGAGCCAACCTTTATGTTTTCCAAAATGCATTAATCAGCTCACCGTAAATTGCCCTATCAATCAAAATTCCCTTCTGCTTCATCTCCTTAAACAACTCATACCCCTTCCCTACCTTCCCTCCTTTTCACAACCCTGTAACTAAAGTGACATATGCCATCACATCTGGAACCATCCCATCTCTCTTCATCTCCTCCCAAACCTGCAAACTTCCATCCAAATGCCCTTCTCCAACCAACACCCTGACCATAGCAGTGTATGCAAAAATATCCGGTTTACACAAATTCATTCTCATTCTCCTCAAAAGCTCCTTCATTTCCTCAATCCAGCCAACCTTACATAGCCCCTTCATCAACAACAAAAAATTAACACTGTCCTCCACTAACCATCAGTCTTAAAATTCTCATACACTGATAAAGCCAAATCTAAATGACCCGTCTTAATCAAAGCATCCATAATTCTCTTACACAAAAAGACACGGGGTTTAACACCAAAAGACTTCATCTTCTGATAGACATAATAAACTCTAAGTCCCGTATTGGCATCACTGTGCATTCTAATCAAAATCTCAAACTGTTTCTCAGGAGGCGGCTTCCCTTGGGAATCCATCAGCTCAGGTATCTGATCAGCAACGCGAAACAAGCTGCCCCTATTCAAGAAATAAGCAAATGCATTATAAGAAGCGAGATTATGGGCATATCCTTTTGATTACCTGCCCAGTGAAAGAATTTGGAGGCTAGATGAGGGTTAGTTTCGACTTTAAGAACCTGGGCGACGAGGTCCGGCGTCACACGGCTAAGCTTGCGCAGCTCAGAACGACAGGAGGGCCCCAACGGTTGCAGTTCTACTAAAGGCGTCGAGGATGAAGCGGAAGGTTGGGGAGAGGCGCTGGAAAACAGTGGAAAGGGAGTGATTTTGAGGTAAAGGTGGAGACTTTGAGGGTGGTGACGGATTTCGGGGGTCCCATTTTTGGAGGTCAAAATGAGATGGAGAAGTGGGTTTTGGTTGTTTTATTGTCTGGCGGTAGGAGAAGAGGCTTCCGCGGACAACAGAGCGGTTTTGGGAAGGCCTGCGCTGGCCGTAGAAAAAATAGGGTTTATGAGGTTTTGGTGGTGCTGACATTCTGCATTAGCTGATTGTTATTGCATTTCTTCTTCCATTTTTGTTGGCGTTGCCGTGGGCTATGAATGAACCTGTTGTGCTGCTGCGAAATAAGTGAAGGATTTGACCATACGTATAGAAGAAGGTCCATGTTCCAATAACAAAATAACAGCATTTTTAATCTGGAATAATATCTACTGTTTCTTTTAAGTTTTACGCATCATTTTTTTAAAAAAATAATATTAATATTGAATTATATAAACAGTAATATTAAATTATTTACATATTAAAATTCATAAAATAGATTAAATAAAAATATACTAGTTTTTAGTTGACATTATATTAATAATATAAAAAATTTTAAAAAATTTGAATGATATACATTATTTTTACATGTAACATTGGTTCATTAATTTTAAAATTTATTATTTTTAACTGTATGTATATTAATTTTAAAATAATATAAAAAATTTTAAAAAATTTTATTGATATACATTATTTTTGTATATACATTGATCTATTAGTTTAGAAATATATTATTTTTTTAACTATATGTGCATTAATTTTAAACTATATATATATATATATATATATTAGTCTTTGACTACATGTATATTGAAATTTATAAAATAAATTAATGAAATGCATATTAATTTTGAATTTATACTTTAACAACAATGTAATAAATTCTAAAAAATTTTGTTCATATACATTGTTTCTACATATAAATTATTACATTAGTTTTGAACTGTATGTATATTAGTTTTGAAACTGCATAGTATTGAATTACATGTGCATTGGTGTTGAACTGCATGTATATTAAAATCCATAAAATAAATTAATAAAAAGTAAATTAGTTTTGAATTGATACTCTAGCAATAATATAATAAATTTTAAAAATTTTGTTGATATATATTGTTATTGCATATCATTAGTCAATTAGTTTTGAACTATTTATGGATTTCAATGTAAATTAACATTAATATACATACAGTTCAATATTAATATATATGCATATCAATATCAATGTGCACACAGTACAATAACAAATGTATATACTAAAAAAAAAATCAATATACACAAGTCACACATGTGAGATTTAATGAAATAGTGTTTTAATTCTGAGTACATTGTTATTGCATATCATTAGTCAATTAGTTTTGAACTATTTATGGATTTCAATGTAAATGAACATTAATATACATACAGTTCAATATTAATATATATGCATATCAATATCAATGTGCACACAGTACAATAATAAATGTATATACTAAAAAAAAAAAATCAATATACACAAGTCACACATGTGAGATTTAATGAAATAGTGTGTTTTAATTCTGAGTACATAAAGGAATAAGAATCCAAGTTCATGATATAATTTGCGAAATGTGAAATTTATTTTACATTCGGTTATTGCTTAACCAAATTTTCCCTCTCTTATTAATTACAGTTTTTCAGACGCAAATGAAATTTTTAATCCACTCAAAAATCATGGTTATTGCTTAACAACAGTGTTATTTTGCAAAAAACTGCCATGGAAAATTCTCAACTACACTTCAATTCAATGTGTCAATGAATTATTATTTTGATTTCTTCATAATAATTTAATTTGTTATCCTCTTTACACCGTCCATGTTTGATCAGCATGTCGTAATAAATATTTTTTAAAATCAGATTAAAGATCATATTAATCGATTTGATCAATTTGACTAATTTAATTGGTCAATTTTTAATATATATAATATTTAAAAATAAAAAATACAATATAATAAAATAATACAAATATTTTTAATATTTAAACTTTAAATAAAATAGTGTAATTTTTATAATTTTTAATTTTTTATTAATGTAAGTTAAATCAATTTAATTTAATTTTCAATTTAATAAGTTTTTTATCGATTAAAACACAAAATAGAATCGAACCGTCGATTCCTGATTTATAGTTTGACCGATCCATTCAGTTCGATTATGAAAACATTAGTCATGATCATAATGAACAATGATAAATGAGAGTCATGCATGATTCAAACAGGGAATCAACATCTTTAATGCATATTTCGCAGGTTAAGAGAGGGAGGGAGGAATGGGTACTGCACGCTGCTTAGAATAATTCAGAAGCATAAAACTGTATGGATAAAAGCAACAAACGCACGCTAAGAGCCCTCGACACCACATTTTGCAATAAAATAATTATACAAATAATATTCCCAACAAACACCATATGATAAATAAATTGCAAGATAATAAATGCATCTTCAGGTATAGAGTTCAGAAAAAGCAAAGTCCTAAAACTGTGTAGCGTTTCTGAACACCAAGACACAATTCATTATGTCGTTCTTTTTTTTTTATTGCATTTTATGAATTGTAAAGGAAGCACATCATCATAAGAGAAGAAACGGAAACCCAAAAAAAAAAAATTGTCATAGCTCTGTGGCATCTGCAAAATAACCGCGTTCATTTGATGATATGGAGTTTCTCACCTATGTACAAAGATGGGTCAGCAAAGAAAGCCTTCTTTTGTTTTTTTCTGCTTTTTTTCCCCAAGAATAAAAGTCAATTCTACAACAATGGCTACTCAAACGCGAAACTAACCCTCTTGTTGGTTGCTCCTCCCCTCCAGTGACGACCAGTTTGATAATCATTCCCTTGAAACCTTGTATGTTTGTTACCTGTTATATATTGATGGCTGCCTTCCCTCTTCCGGTGACCATCATTCCAGGTTCCCCAGCCACCGCCTGCTTGTCTATATTCCATATCTTTTGGCTCCCCATAGTTATTGTCCCACCGTTTCCAACCTCTCCATTGTCTATCTTTTGAGCTTTCACAGCCCCAATTAAAGTTGTTTTCCCAAGAGTTCCCTGGCTTCTGCTGATTATTGCTCCAAGAGTTGTGATTAAAACTGTCCCATACATTGTCCTTCACAATGCCAACATTCTGTCTGTTGGGCTCCCAGGCATTGTCATCATCATCCCAGTCCTTTGACTGATTGACTTGGTTTTTGCAATGGCTCCATCCCCGTAACTTGTCACTATGTTCTTCCCATGTGTCGCCCTTCATAGCTTCAGTCCCTTGAGGATATCTCCACTCCCAAGGATTGTCATCATTGTTTGAATTACTATTATCCCAATCCTTCGACTGATTGACATAGATTCCATTGTAATGCCATCCTCTTGATTTATTACCGCTATCTCGCCATGTGCTGCTTTTCACAGTTTCATTTGCTTGAGCAGAGCAATGGTTCCATGCGTTATCAGCATTATTTAAATTCCTCAAATCATTTGTTAAAAACTCCCCCTGGTTCCAGCATTGTGCTTCATCTTTCAAAGCTATGCCACTTTGCATATTATTGTTACATTCCCAGGGAGTTCTAACCTCACCTGGATTCCTGTTCCATCCATCTGCAGGAACAGACACAAAGTTCACAGTCGTTTTATTTGCACATTCTAGTTTACAATCTTGTTCTCCCTCTTCAGGAGCAAAAAATGCTTTTCCTAAGTCCTCCAACAATTCAGGATCAATATCAGGATTCCAGTTTATATCATCAATATACATATCTGGATCAGGCAGAGAGATTCCGCAAGGGAGGCAATTGATTTGTTCCCAAAAGCGCTTTTTTGCATTCTGAAATGCCTCTTTACCAGCTGAATCATCCCAGTTGACTACAATATGATGGCAGTACATAACCTTTTTAACATTTACAACCTTCTGCCATGGTACTGATCCTATCAAAGAACAGAACTTCTTCTCCCATGAAGGCACACCATCTTCTGCAAACACTACAGAGAGGGGGGGGAAATCATTTTAGAGCCCAGGACAGCCTATCATTTTTTATGAAAAGAAAATTTCATGAAGAGGAAATGACAGTTATCTTGGAAAGAGTCATGTGATGAGGAATTGAAAATTCCGGTCATTCAACATATCAATGAACCTAGCTTTAACCATAAAACTTGCTGGTCTAATAGGGCGAGGAGGAATTAAAGGGTTCTTCATGGAGAAGATGAAAGTTCCGAATTCTCCCCAAGGCATTAACTCCTTCAGGAGTTGTCCAAGGTCCTTGCTCTGCTCACGCAAAAAGGACAGGAACTAAGGAAGTATTCTCTAACTTTTTGGTTTCGTCCAAAGGGGAAAAGGGTCAGATTGCAAATCTTGAGCTATCTAAAGATCGAAATAGGAAAACGAAAACAAGCGCAAATTCAAAACCTCAAGCCCATATTGATATTTAGGAAACAAATATTTCCTTTGCAAAATCAAAATAAGACATATGTCATCAGGATTCAACCAATTGTTTATAATCTGAAAACGTCTGAGTTTAAATGAAGGTGAATATTCTTCCTTATTGTGCATCAAACAATCCAAAAACTTTGCCAACCCACATTTCTGATGTTTGAGTTATGTCCAACACTGCCATTTGTGGAAACCTATGCCAAAAGATTCATTCCAGCCACGCCTATAGAACCGCTGAACACAAAGCAAATAAACGTCTTTTCTCAAGCATACATGTGTAAACATGTTAGTTCCTTTCAAAATTGACATTTCTGGCAGAAAACGTCAGAGTGAATTTTTATTTTTTTAGTCATTTTACTTACTCTATATGCACATAAAGGTTGTACATAAATACTGGGCCCTAAAAAACAGAGAGAGAAACTGTTAAAACCTCAACTGATGACATGAAACTCACTGTCACGGAACGGTAGAAACTTGTACGTACTAGACCTAAAAGGCATTTAAAACAATCCAATGATATTTTTCTTTTTGGAAAACTATCAGCAATATCTTTCCATTAATCCCCATCAAAAAAGCATGATGAGACATTCCTTGTTTCAGCTAAAAAAATTATGGCTAAAAAGTCTTGAGTAAAAAGAAATGGTGCTTGTTCCCCTAGAACACTACCGAGGCTCATAGTGGTAAATGTAGTAGACAAGTATGAATATAGTAAACTAAAACTAATCCATATTTGGTATTAGGTAACTGACCCCTTCCAGGTACAAAAATTATATTTTTATTATGCAATTGGTGCTTTGACCTATTCTGACACTACTCTAACGTAAACAATGATCAATTTCGAGTTTTTTCAACCAGTTTGTTATGAGCTAAGCAATCAAACAGGGCAATAAAAGAAGGAACATTTGTAAATAACATAGAAAACCATCAAGGAAATCCACAAGCTAACAAATTTGAATAAAACCCAATTGGATGTATAGAAAAGAAATACAAATGATATAAACAGACCTGGAATCGGAAGAGGAGGTTCTTCCGGGTCGTAGTAAGATGAGGCTGGATCCTTATATTGGTGGTAGAAGAATCGACGAGATCTACGATTTCTCCACTTGCCCATATTTGTTTTGTTAATTTTGAATCTTGTTCTTGAATAAAAAGTATTCAAAGAGTTGAGAGAAATTTAAAAGGTTGGATACGTGATTGTAACGTGATGAGAAAGGCGGCAGATATACAAGGGAATAGAAAGGGCTGTTGGGCCGTTTCATCGCTCTAAATGTCTACTTCTGCTGCCCCTATCCAACCATGAACCCTCCCTCCAACCTTCTTTTCTTCTTCGCTTTTACAGTTTTTTACTTCGGGTTGAGTTTGCCATTGTTATTGCAAATAGTTGACTTTTTTAATATAGGTTTTTATGAATAAAAAAATTATTAAATTAAGTTAATAATATAATTTTTAAAAATTAAAAATATAATAATTTAAATAAAATTAGATTTTACAATAACAATATCAAATATATCACCATAATTTTTTTATTTGTAATGTCAAGCTAATTCGTCGAATTGTATAAGACCATTATTCCTTATGAAGCATAGAATTAAAAGTCGCAAATGTTTGTTTGTTTCAAATTATATAAAAGTAATGCTTATGATTATATTATAATATAAGTGAGCAATATTTAAAACATAAAATTTTCAGCTCATATTATTCAATTGATTATGCTATATTTATCTTTTGTTTCCTTTTTATTTTTTGATTAATGGGCAACCAAAGAGACCCTCTCTTAACAACTGACAAGAGCAAGTGATTAGGGAGAAATTCATAGTTTGGAAGGATAGTCCAATCATCTCTAATGTTATGTTTGTCGATGATGCAATTCTATTTGTTAGGGCGACCTTTTTAAAGAACTTAGTTATTGAAGACACTCTTTCTCAGCATGGTGGAGCATATGGACAGTGTATAATTTTTGATAAATCAAAGATTTTTTTTTTTGGGTGTTTTGTGGTGTATCAGAGGAGCTTTGAAATATCATAAAAAACATCTTGTGTGTTAAAGAGGTCTCTCATCATATTCGTTATTTAGATTTGCTGACTTTCCATTTTTGGCTTAGTTAAGGAGAGGGTCTAAAACAAAATTAAGGGTCGAAACAGAAGTTATTGTCAAAGGCCTGCAAGAAGTTATTATTATGTAGGCAATTTCATAGTCTGTGATGTGTTATTTTACTCTTCTAATAAATGTTTGGACTGATATTCAAAGAATTACCCAAATTTTAATGGGGACAAGCAAATCAAGATCAGATGTTCGCTAGTTGCGATTAGATCCCTTCTGTGTGATACAGAGAAGATTGGCGGCTTAGGTTTTCAAAATTTTCGTATTTCAGTCTTACTTAGCTAAGCAAGATTGGAGAATTATTTAGGGTCAAAATTCTTGATGCACAAGGGTTCTCATATCTTTTTCTTTTTTTTTAATATAGATCAAAATTATCATCTGGGTATAATTATGTTTAGCGAATTATTATAGATGGGTGATAAATTTTATTAGATTAGGTTGCATCAAGGCGTATGCATTAATAGATAGTGAGGCCAAGGCATAGAAAAACAAACTGGTAGAGAGAGTCTTTCTTAATTTTGAAATGAAAATGATCCTGAAAATGGCAATCAATATTTTTTGTTAGCCTTTCTTAAAGTATGATCGACAAAGAAAAATCTGGCCATTTTCTAACTTAACAGAGGTCTAAGAATCCATTGATGTCTCATTCCAATGAGGATATCTTGAAATTTATTTAAACTCTCTGCATTCCTCCAAACCTAAAGCATTTTACGCGATACTTCCTTCTCCAATATTTTGCTATGCAGAGAGTCATTATTAAGGTATTGTTGTGGCTAATGAATGTATTCACTGTAACAAATCAGTGAGAGCTTACTACAGGGCTTTCCACAAAAAATGGAGAGTTTAAAAAAATTTAGCAAAATAGGAAGCTTTTTTGGATTATATTTATGTAAAAGGGGTATTTTTTGCCATTAGTATAGAATGAATGGGAAAAGAAAAAAAAGTAAATTTATTCTCTAATTATGTTCGCAGGCTTTTTAGTATAATTTTTAAGCTGTCTGTTAGTTAAATTAGATGACAACATGAAAATATGATAAACAAGTCCCATCCTCTAGTTTAACTAGCGGAGGAAGACACTTGTATTTTTATTGTTTTTAGTCCTTAAAATCTTGCTTTCTAGTTTTCATACATGCATGCATGCTTATATGTGTATATATATATATATATATAGAGAGAGAGAGAGAGAGAGAGTTAATTTTTTTCTCATCAATTAAGTGTTTAAATTAAAATAATAATTATATCATTAATATACTAATTATATATTATTATAGTATTGATTATATTAATAATAATTATATTTATATTAACTTAATGTATATTCATAACTATTATATTATTAATATATCAATAATCATATTTTAATATATTATATTGATATAGGGTAATTATCTATAGTAAATTTATCAGGTCTAAAATTTGAAATAAAAGTTCCCAATTGATTTATTAAAAAAATAAAATTCTCTTTATATGAATATTAATAATTATATTTATTTATTTTCTACCATGAATTTCATATATTGAGTGTTTGATATTTACATATAGCCTTTTATTTTTAAATATTATGCCTCTAAGTTGATTCCTTAGAATATTTTTATCGCTTTTTGTGTTCTCAATAGTATTAATATTAGATTACCTTTTTAAAAGTTGTGACTTTTAAAATTATTGATACATTTCGTATATAAATATTATAAAAGCAGAAATTTAAAGAGTACGTCGAGCAATAAATTGATTTGCCATTAAATTTCAAAAGGTATTCGATAAAATATTGTCAATTCAAAAATAAAAAGACCATATTGAAATATTAGACAATGTGGATATCATGGCAGAAAATAAATAAATAAATAAAAATTAAATTTTTATTATTAATGTTCATATATTAAAGAATCTTTTGGTTTTTTATTCAAAGTAATTGATAACTTTTATTTCAAATATTATTAATTAACATTTAGTTTTAGTATATTTTTAATAGGTAAATATTATTAAATACGTTTTTAATGATGATAATTAACTCTTCTTTTATAATCAATTACTTTAACATTTCATATTTTAAATCCTTATAAATTTATTTTATATAATTACCACATATCAATATAATATATTAAAAATATAATTCTTACAAATATAATCAATAATATAATCTAATGATATTATTATAGCAATAATATCATAATAAACAATTAGAATATTAATATAATTATTTATTACACACTTAATTGATGGAAAAAAAAAAAGAAGCTAACAAATTAAAAGGGATTAAGGACCTACTTGGCCCCTCAACTTTTCCCAGAGGACCTCGTAAAGACAAATTTAACTTTCGTCTAATTAGGCCACTAAACAGTACATTATTAGGCCAATTAACACCTCATCGCACTTGATTACAGAGCGTGTAACTCACGCACTTCAAAACCTAAAAAAAAAAAATTGACTAAAATTAAAGTCAACACGTCACGATTCAGTCCATAAACCCCTTCGCTCGACGATCTTTTGTAGCTTTAATCTCCGCCTCACCATCCATTTACTTTGAAACACCATCCATCACTTCCTCATACAAGGATGCTACTCCAAACGATTCAACGAAGAAAAGGAGAAGTTGTAGAATTTCATCCTCCAAGCCTCAACCAAACGGAGAACAAGAACAAGTTACAGAATTTTTTTAGGCAGAAGCTGCACCACTGAATCCACTCTTCACTCGATTAGAAAAGTTAATGCAACGACTCGAGGAAGAAAGTGACAGTGAGGAAACTGAATCATAAGAAGTACCTTTGATATGCTCACCTTGATGTTAAATTTCTTTCTCATCTGTGTACGGAAGAAATGCTTTCAACCATAAAATTGACACATAAAATCAAATCCCAAGTAGGATGAATTTGCTTTCGACTTATAACATGGCAATTTTCTGTCCAATTTGGTAAAAGATAGATGAATAATGTACTAATTCAGAAATAAATAACTAAATCCTTTCCATCCTCGCAAAACTGTCTTCAATCATGAAGGCAATAAAGGGCCATCTGAAGAAGGATTCATTTCACCCAGCCAACATATTAAAGTGAAATCACTAAAGCCAAAAAAAAAAAAAAGTAGATAGTGGTTCTAATCTAAGGCATCAAATTAGTAATTCATTTGCAACAAATTAAAGTCTAATTCATAGTTATTCTGCCGCAAAGCCCTGTACTGCAGGATACATTGAATAAATATCGCCTCTCCCTTCAACCCCCAATTACCTCTACAGAGAGGTAGATCCACAAATAGGCATAGAAAACTGTTCATGTATGCTTTCAATTTCAATTGAGTTTTGATTCTGCTACAAAGCTCTACACTGCAAGCTACATGGAACAAGTAAGCATCAGCTCTCTCTTCAACCCCAATTTACTTTCAGACTTTTATCCTATGACAAACCCAGTGGCTATCAAAATTGACTACCCCCATATGCATAATACATATTTTGAAAAACAAGAATCCAATATGAAAAGTTATAAGAATTGAAGGTACCTGGCGCTAATAGGAGTGATGATAAAACCCCTTTACGGTCTTTATTTCTCTGAATCCAATAAGAATTAGAATTAGGGAAAGAGAGTATTGACTTAGTAAAAAGAAAAAAGTGAAGATTTAAATTAAATTTTTGCCAAAAGAAGAAGAAAGACAGATGGATCTCTAAGAATTGAGGAGGGTAATTGGAAGAGTAAAGTCCGATGACATGATAACCGGTCTCGTAAAGCACTTCTCCAATCATGGCGTCTTCTTCTTGCTTAATTGCTTGATCTTTATTTCACAGTCCTAAGTGATGTGCGCGTTTCCGAATATGAGAAGGGCACCTGGGTGATTTTCGACTTGATGAATATGAGTGAGCTTCAACGATGATGAAGGTCAGCAGATGAAGGTCGGCAGGGTTTCGACAACAATGCTGTTTTTTTTTTTAACAATCTGTGTATAAAAAAATGATAATATGTGGTTTCACACACTCTCTTGGATGATTAAACTAGGGTTTTATTAAATTCATTGTTCAAGATAAAGAGGTTAAATTAGCGTAAATAATTAATTTGGACTTAAAAAATCTGTTTGAAAAAGTTTAAGGACCAAATAGTCCCTTAATCCAATTAAAAACATGTATATAAATCCCGCCCACTAGTTAAGCTAGAAATGAAACTTTATTTATTTTATTCTATGTTCATCTCATCTTCTAATTTAACAAGGGGACAAGCAAAAATTTACACGAACAAACCCATTTGCTAGTATAACTAGATGATCGACTTACTTTTTTACCTTTCTCGCTTTTTATCTCTTTTAATGACCCAAAAAAAAAAAAAAATTGTATAAATGATTTTTAAACCTCAATATTTTATTTACTATTTCTTTTAATTCTCCATTCTTAGAAACAGCCCCTTGCCACACGTCTTTAAGGAATGTCAGTGGGTTAGCCTTGCCGTTGGGGTTGAGAAATGGTTGATCTTCAGACCTGTCTTCCCTCGCATGATATCGAAATGGTCGTGGCCTATATATGGCTGCAACATAACCACGTGCTGCATGGAAAGTACATGCTTGAACCTTTGGCTATGGTTGATCCTAGATTGCGGGGTACGTCTTGTGACCGACTATTGAACTGCCTAATAACAGGGTTTATGAGATGGCCCCCCTCCATTAGCTAAATTGTGACCTTATGGTCTGTTTGTATGGTGCAGCACGGCGAAGCAGTGTGGTCTGCTTCGCTTGACTAGATGGAGGTCGTTGAGTTGGCTGAAGCTCACTCAGTTTGTTATGGCGGCCTTTTGAGTTCGTCTAAAAATTACATGGATCCACGATGCTCTGTCTTTTTACTTCATCTATCATCATTTTAAAAGTTTATTACAATCATCGTTATATATTCTTTTAATTTTTAAAAATTTTTAAATTTTTTATCATATATTAATCACAGCTAATATTAAAATTATTATGAAATATTTAATTTTTAGATTTGTTATTAAGATTAATTATGATAATATTTAATTTAGCATTAATTATCAAATTTAATTTATATATGAAATAAAATTTAATTTTAATGGATAATAAAAAAATTATTTTATATATGAGAAAATTTCTATAAATATTCTTCTCATTTTTTCAAAAAATTAACTATATGAAATTCGTATTCATAAATTCATACAAATAAGAGAGTTAGAAATTCATAAAATCAATAATTTAATTTTAATTCTACAAATTTTAGATATATTTAATCTGTGTATTTTTTTTTATCTAGAATTTATTTAAATGTGTATACATATCACCTTGATTAAAAAAAATTATCTTAACTAAATAAGGCTTAAATTATATATATTACTATCTAAAAAATTATACATACTGTTGAAGCTACATTTAAACTTATCTTTTAAAAAATATATGTATAATTTTTATGAAGTTTCTAGTCATATTTAAACCTTGGTTAACAAAGATGCATCTCTTGTAATTCCTTTTTTATTAAAAAAATATTGAATATTTAATAGAATAATAAAAGATAAAATTAAAATTAAAAATAATTAATATCTCTTTAATTTTTGAAAATAAATAAATTAAGGCAAAGTAAAATTTTTAAAGCAAATTAGAAAAAGTATCTTTTTATATATAAAAAAAAACTCAATAAATTAATCTCTTAAGAAAAACAGCCTATACAATATTAATTCAGTAAGATTATCATTGCGTTTATTCTTTGAGAATAAGTGATTGAAAACTTTATGAAGTATATTTTCATCTAAGACTCATAAGTTTAGATTTTTTTTGTTTTTAAAATTTATATAAATTTATATTTCAAGATAAAGAAATTAATTAGATGAGTTGGGTAAACTTACGTAAGTTCGATAATTAAAGTGTTAGGTATATTAAAAGAGGAAATCAATTTATTTGTTTGATGAGTAAAACAACTAATTTACTTGTGTTTTTCTTCCTGCCTATGAAGTTCTCTCTGCAATTTCTGTAAAACTATTTTTAGGTGTTTGATCCATCAAAACTATTTCCATTAAAAAAATTCTTGGTTTTCCTACATATAATCATCTTATATATCTCTCTTTTATCTCTTCTTTTTTTTTTTTTTGGGGATATTGTTCCTTTTAAAATGAGACTTCTTTTATTTGGAAATAAAATTAAATACTTGATTCAGAGTATCTGAAAATCAAATTATTGTTCCATCCTACAACACCCATTAATTTGCAGAAGCTCGAAGGCAAAAATTGTTTGTAATTTACATTTCGATTGGACCACCACACACATTAAAGGAAATAAATAGCTCAAAGTGGTCAGCATTGCCGCTTGATTTGCCTGAAAAGAAAATAATTATATTGAAGAAAAGAAAAAGTTTTCTATTGAGTTTGGAAAAATTAATTCAGTGTAGGGACTCAAAGGTCCTGACCTATTGATTCCAACCCAGCTTTTCCATGTGCTTATGAAGTTGCTAATTATTCCATTGGAAAGAGTCAAAGGCCTTATGCAAAATTGTGATGCCCAGTGCTTTAATAATTGCTTTGAACTTTCTTATGTAACTATTACAATATTTAGGCCATTAATTCCAATAAATTAAGCAACATAGGTATGAGATTCAACAACATTGGAAAGTTTGCTTCTCATCTTATTAATTAATTAATTAAAATCACAGTCACATGTCAGTAGTTGTATATGCATTTCCTTAATATCATTTTTCTTAGTTAATTTAAGGCGAACTATTTATTATTTATGTAATGTAGGTCAGGATCCAAAGGGGAAAGATATCTTAACACTTTCACATCCACCAGTAGCTTTTAAGGCCACCCAATGTAGAGAAGGAGACAGAGGAAGGCTGAGACTGTACTCCAAAGGGAGAGTAAGTAAGCATCATATGTTTGCCAAAAGATGAGTAGAATTATGACAGCTCCTCACCTCTTGTAGATAGGGGATAGGGCCCTTTAACAGCTGTCTTTCCATATTGAAAACCCAAGGCTGTTTTGGTTTCTTCTGCACATTCCACTCAACTATTGCACGGTCCTACCTTTCCTACTTCCTTCAATGTCAATAATACCACTCCACTCTTTTGTATTTCTGTATCTTCAGTCCACATCTTAACTCTCTTTTCTTGTACTTAAACTAGTTACAATTTTCAAGAAATAACAGTGTCTTCTTGTTAGTCATATCTTGTTACTGAAGGTAACTAATATTACTTGGCCTTAACTACTGGGGTCAAATGCATAGTCATTAGCTTCTCCCTCCAAATCTTGGGACAAAGACTTGATATCCCCAAGAAAATTGACCTTTAGTTATGATATTTTGCAATATAAACATCTTGTAGTAAAGAACTAATATGAGCAAGAAAAGAAATGGAATAACTATTGGCCACTAGCAAGGAGAATCCATATTATGTTATATATATTGCACTTGGTGCCCTTTCAAGCTATTGCATTCACTCGAGCAAAGAGTGAGAGAAGGGTAGTTCAATAATTTCACTCCCAACAGACATTTGAACATGTCTGTTACAGTTAGGAAATATCAGAGTTGGAAAGAGATGGGAGGTCCCATACCATGAAGCCTAAGAATACTTCTCTCATAATTCATACAGAGGCTTCTCTCCTATTATACTCTTATGTATAAAATATATGGTTTTCTTTATACATCTACCTCTTCCTAAACAGTGTAATTGATTTAAAGGCCCAGAACTATGAACAGATGAAACTCATCATGAAAAAAGAAAATGAATTATTGCATAACTATACAAACATGCCAAGAAAGATTGTCACTAACTCCTTAATTTACTATTCTTTTTGCTGTTTCTGATTTCAGTTTCTCAAGAAAAAAAAAGGTCTATCTTCCTTTTCACCATCACATTTCTTAGTCTTTGGTGTAATAAACCATTCGTTTACCTGAATCCAAAGCAAATCTTTCTCAGTTTCATAAAACTAGTGCCAAGTTCCCAAGAATGGATATTTCTTGAAGAAGCAGTTTCACGAAATCAGAAGATTTCAGGAGATGGGTAAGCAATTAGTTTATTTTACGTTCACAATCTGCACAGAATTCAGCATTCTAGTTACAATTTTGAGTATATACTGTTCAAATGGCTTTTAAGGAAAAAAAAAAAAACTCAAATTGCCACATTAATGTCTTGCTTAAAGCTTAAGCAGTTAAAAGATATTCCCCTGGCATTCTGTCCCTAAAATTGCTGTATATTTGTCCTCAAGTATTCTGCTTTGCCTCACCAACACACACCAATATATCATTCCTTTCCTCAAATCTTTCCAAATTCTCCTTATCATATATCTTGTGTAGTAATGGTGCCTCAATGGCTACGAAGAAGAGCTGGTTCAATCTAGTGAGGAAGCTTTTATTTTCAGACACACGACCAACACAAGAAAAGGTATATACACACAAATCTCTCTTTCTAACTGACATCTTAGTAGTATGTGGTATAATTTCATAGGGCAGTGACTGCTGTAACCATTATCAGAAGGACAAGAGAAGAAAATGCGTTTTCTTTGGAAGGGTGAAGGTGAAAAGCAGACTGGCCACTCTTTCAGCACCATCACCACCAAGAGAAAGAACAACAGCACTAAGTGAGGTAGAGGAAGAGCAGAGCAAGCGGGCTTTAAACGTTGCGCTTGCTACTGCTGCTGCTGCTGAAGCAGCTGTTGCAGCTGCTCATGCTGCTGCTGGGGTTGTTTTGCTTACTGGTGTTCCTCATTCTACCCATCAATCTGACAAAGAAACTGATCAAGAACATCCACCCATCAAAGCACAAGCAGATAGTACACTTTACTCCATTCATCAATATGAAGCTTCTGCCATCAAAATTCAATCCGCCTTTCGTGGTTACCTTGTGAGTTCTGTTCAATCTTTTTTCTTTATTTGTCATTTTATCTTCTTTCTGTCATCTTTATCAACTGCTTATGTAAATTTGCCCATTGGAATAGGTAGGATAGCAGAATTAGGATAGGTTAAAGAATACATTTTGACAAAGTCTAGAACTTTAGGGATGTATTTGTGTAGTTTTAGGGCATATTAGAATCTTGAAGAAAACAAAAGCCTCAGTAGTTAATGTTGATTTGAAGAACTTGAGTAGAATAGAGAATCTCAATTCTTGATTTTATTGAGCATTGCAGGCAAGGAAAGCTCTGCGAGCACTGAAGGGGATAGTGAAGCTGCAAGCTATTATTCGCGGGCGAAATGTGAGACGCCAAGCTATCAATACTCTGAAATGCTTGCAGTCCATTGTGACTATGCAGTCCCATGTTTGTGCCAAAAGAATCCAAATGGTGGAAGGAACTTGTTACTATAATGAAGATAAACAATTGCAAGATTTGACCGATAACATAATAAAGGTAAGAAGACACTATTTGTTTTGTGTGAAAATCAACCAACCCAAAAACTTGAATATACTCAAAATCTATTTAGTCATATAAGCTTATCTGGGACCATATTTTTGCGCTAAGGAATGGAATTAAGTGCTTATTCTAACTACCTTAAATCGCAACACATATTATGCCCTTTTCAGATGGACATTAACAGTCAAAGAAAATGGGATGGAAGCATTTTGACAAAGGAGGGGGCAGAAGCCTTGTATCATAGCAAGAAAGAGGCTGCAATCAAGAGAGAAAGGATAAAAGAATACTCGTTTAATCACCGTGTAAGTAGTCCTATTTCAACCGTCTTTCATTTCCAGGTTTAGCTTTTCCTACTGAAGCATGTTCTCAGAATGGAAATAAAAATCTTTCAGAATTCGGCAGAAAGCGAGAGGAACAAAAGGTGGAAGTACTGGCTAGAGCAATGGGTAGATACTCAAGTTGTTAAAAGCAAAGAACTTGAAGATTTGGATACAGTATTAACTTCAGCGACAAAGCCTCGAGTGGAATGTAGAGGGAAACAGCTTAAACAGAGAGGTTTAGGCTTGCAGCACAGAAAGTATAACATAGAGGGATTAGATTCACCCCCCATAGGATTAGCAGCACCAAGGAGATCATTTCACAGAAAGCAGAACTCACTAGGGGAAGAAAATCCCTTCTCCAGGTCTCCTGTGATTCCAACTTACATGGCTGCAACAGAATCTGCAAAGGCGAAAGCAAGATCAGTGAGTTCACCAAGACTGAGGCCAGGTAGTTATGATGCCTATTCTGATAGTTATTCACCATGTAAGAATAAGTTGTCTGTTATATCATCTTCTACAGCGACTGAAATACCTACAAGTGTTAGGTTTGGTAGGCCTAATAGTAATGCATACCATCAGCAGCAAAGGTCTCCAAGCTTAAAGGGTATTCGGGCAAGTCCTGTAAAATCTAACCGGACAATACTGAAGGATCTCAGCTTTGATTCTGAGCGTTCATTGCGCACTTGGGATCAAAAGAGTGCTTTTCATTGACTTCTTTTCAAGTGTGTCAAGATGATATATGTGCGAGCTTGAATTGATTAATTATAGTTTGTTAGTGGGTTATTGGTTTGGTAATGCCTTAATAATCTTTCTTCAACATGAATCAGTGGTAAAAATAGATGCAGCCGAAGCTATTGAACAATTAAGCAAAATCCTTCAAGACTGATCAAAGAATCAGTTAACTACCAATGAGCATTTGGTTGGATTTGAGTTCAAATCATGAGCGAAATTAACATTTTAAAAAAAAAATCAGTAAGGAAAGTAATGCGATAGTTGAAATTGAATATGCTAGCTAGTGCACAGCTGAAATTGAATATACTAGCAAGTGCACTAGTTATTAAGTAATAAAAATGTATCATTTCTACAAAAATTTAACAAAATAACTACTAAAACTATAGATAACCTTTTATTGTTAGGACAATCAAATTTAAAAGGGTAATTAAAATACGAAAATTCAAAATAAATAAAATGCGAAAATTTAAAAACTAAAAACAAATAAAAGGAAAATAATAAATAATTAAAGTTGTAACAACCAAATTCAAAAAGTTAAGATTATTGGTCCACCAACCACCTTAATGAATTTCAATTAATTAAATTCAACCAAAATAATTTAATATTTTCATATGTTAAGATTTTTTCTAAAATTGGTTAATGTTCCCTCTCGAGATATGTTAATTCTACGTCTATCAAGCAATTTTTAGACCCTCTGTAAAGTTCTCAAGATAGAAAATGCATTAGACTCTGAAAAATCTGTGAAATTAGATGAATCACATGTATATATTCATATATACTATTCAATTCACACTAAGAATTATTTAGTCAATTATGCAAAATCCTTTTCCAATTCATTTACATAAACCAAATCAATCAAGAGGTGGTCAATCTCTTTCTCGAGATATGTTAATTCTATGTCTATCAAACAATTTTTAGACCCTCTTTAAAGTTCTTGAAATAGAAAATGCATTCGACTCTGTGAAAAATCTTTGAAATTAGATAAATCATGTGTATATATTCCTATATATCATTCAATTTACACTATGAATTATTTAGTCAATTATGCAAAATCTTTTTCTAATTCATTTACATAAATCAAATCAATCAAGAGGTGGTCAATTTCTCAATTGCATTAAACACAATAATTCATAAACAATATGAAAATAAAATATGTTGATTAAATAAAATAAAAATCAATCTATTGTTGTGATAAACCTTCTCATCGCCACAACTACAAAAGATTTAGCTCATGAATAAAGAAAGAAAACTAGAGAGTGGAAAAAAAAGAACTCATGTGTTGGCAATAGAAAAAGAAAATGCCTTCAATTAAAGCTGGTTTGTACTCCTTTTCCTCCTTTACTCTTCACATTTTCTCCCTGGCTCATGCAAGAGGAAAAAACTTCTTATTTGTAACACAAAATATCTTGCATAAAAATCTCTAGAGCAATTGTCTTCTCAAATAATTTTAGAAAATAAGAAAAAAAAATATAAATCTATGGCAAATCTCTTAACTCAAATCTCCAAAATAACATAGGATATTCTATAAAAATTAGGTTCAAAATTAGCTCATTGCTTGCTTAAATTCATTAGCCTCAAATTGGCAAGTTGCAGTCACGCTACGCTGCACCTTATCATTGTAAATTTTCTATCATAAACTACATTTCACCTCTTTTTGTCTCAAAATTGAAGAATCTTGCAGGTTGATGTCTAATATCCCATTTTCAACCATAATTCATCTGAAATATCAAATTTAAAATTTTTGAATATAAAATTCAATCAAAATAAAAAATTAAGCACAAAATAGAGAAAAATTCACCACAAATAAAATATACACTTTTATGTTTTATCATAGTCTATAGAAAAACAATTATTCCAACATCCAATGAAGGGAAAACAGAAGCTAGCTTCAACAACAAAATTAGATTCAGGTCCATTATCATCATTATTATCATTTTAGTTGCAAGTATTGCTTATTATCTTGAAGATAACATTTATTCACAAAAACTTGAACTAATTGGATGATTGTGGGGCTGCCACTTTCAGATCCAATGTCTAAAGGAAATGACCAAAAAGTAGCAAATTATATTATGAACTTTTGTTAATATAACAATATGGATTAATAGCATATGACACGTGCAACATGTATAATAGTTAAAGGAAAATGAACAACTTTCTTCTTTTCCATACTTCAACAACAAAATTTGATTTAGGTCCATTATCATTATTATTACTATCATTTTAGTTGCAGGTATTGCTTATTATTCTAAAGATAACATTTATCCACAAAACTTGAACTAATTGGTTGGTTGTTGGGCTGCCACTTTCAGGTCCAATGTCAAAAAGAAATGAGCAAAAAGTAGCAAATTTATGAATTTATGTTCATATAACAATATGGATCAGTGGTCTATGATACGTGCAACAAGTGCAACAGTTAAAAAACAAAATGAACAACTTTCTTCTTTGCCATACACAACTTTCTTCCTTTTTTTTCCTTATAAATGAGATTTTTGTGTGTTTTTATAAATTATAATTTTATATATTTCATATAATTATGTTAATACAATATATAATTATACAATTTATATTATTATATACAGTTTATATAATTATATTAAATATTATATTATATTAATATATATTATTATATTAAAATAATAATATTATTTTAATTTATGTTTAATACTATTAAATGGATTTTTTTATGGTTCATTTGTTATATGGTGTAGATTGATTAGTTTAAATATACATGTTTATTTGTTATAAATTGTAAATTTATTTTTTGTGAACTGTAAGTTTATTTTTTATAAGCTGTAGATTTATTTTAGTATAAACTATAAATTAATTATTAATAAACTGTAAGTTCATATTTTGCAAACTGTATGTTCATATTTTGTAAACTGTAAGTTCGTTTATATACTAAATATAAAATATATTATAATTAATTATAAATTATTGAATTCTTTAATTTTTAATTGAAGATTTTAATACAATAATATTTTTTATTATTATATTAATTTTGTAATTTTTATTTTATATTCTAATATTATATATAATATAAAATAAAATATTCATTAGATGAAATAATTATATATATCTAAATTAGTTTTTATAGAATAAAAATATCATTTATTAGAAAAAATATAAAGCAAGATAAAAAAATGTAGCAAAAGAAAAAAATATATAACAAAGAAAAATGAAAAAAATTGTGCCTAAAAAAGAAAGAAGAAAGTTGCCCATTTTTTTTTAATTATTGCACGTGTTATGGACCCCTAGTTCATATTATTATATGGACAAAATTTCATGATATAACAACTCACAAAAAGCCTCCATAAAATAAGAAATAGTCCACCTTACTTAAGTTGACAAATTATATCATAGATCTCTATTCATATTTCTGTCCATATAATAATATAGATTAGAAGTTTATGACAAATGAGAGAATAAAAAAAAGGGATGCACACCTCTTTTTCTTTCTTTTTTATTTTTTTTTCTTTTCTTTATGCATAACCAAGTTCCTTTCTTTCTTTTTTTCATTTTTTTTATAAATGAGATTTTTGTGTGTGTTTATATATATATATATATATATATATAAGTTATATATATTTTTGTGTGTGTTTATTATGATTTTATGTATTATATATAATTATATTAATACAATACATAATTATAGTAATATATAATTCTTTTATATTATTTAATTATATTATATTATTATAATTATATAATTTATGTTAATATATTATTATATTAGTTATATGTTAATATAATTTTATTTCTATATAACTATTAAATATTATATTATATTAATTTATGTTTAATATTATTAAATGGATTTTATGTTTTTTTTTGTAGTTCATTTGTTATATAGTATAGGTTGATTAGTTTAAATCTATAGGTTTATGTGTTGTAAACTGTCAGTTCATTTTTTGTAAACTATATAGGTTTATTTTTGTATGAATTGTAGATTTATTATCAATAAACTGTAAGTTTATTTTTTTATAAATTGTAGGTTCATTTAGTATAAACTATAGATTTATTATCAATAAATCGTATATTCTTTATCAATAAACTGTAACTTCTTTTTGTGTAAACTGTAGGATTATTTTTTGTAAACTGTAGATTCATTTGGTATAAACTGTAAATTTATTATCAGTAAATTATAAGTTCATTTTTTGTAAACTATAAGTTTATTTTTTTGTAAAGTGTAGGTTCGTTTTTTTAAACTATATATTCATTTTTTATAATAAAATATTTTAAAATTTTCAATTTTTTGCAATACTAAAATTGATAAACACTATAGAATTTATATACTAAATATAAAATATATTATAAGTAATCATAAATTATTATATCATTTTATTTTTAATTAAAGATTTTAATATAATTATATTTTTCTTATTATTATATTATTTTTTATAATTTTTATTTTATATTCATATATTATATATAACATAAAATAAATTTTATATATCTAAATTAATTTTTATGGACTAAAAATCTCATTTATTAAGAAAAATAAAAGATGAAATAAGATAAAAAAAAAAATCAAATTAATAATGATGATAGAAAATTTAATAGATTTTGAAGCATCCTTGATCTTACATGTTCTTCTACTAACTTTTTTTCATTCACATGTGATGAAATCTTGATTCATGCCGCTACATGAATAGATCCCATGACATAAGAATCCGCTTAAGTTTTAGTCGAATGGTTGCCCCCGTGAAGTATTGGGCCATAAGTGAAAGGATTTTCGAGCATGCGCTGCCCCCCTAAATGGCAATTCTTCTTTTGTCGTTTGAAATGCACCACTACAGCTGAAGCTTTTTATGGGTCCGAGATGGTTCAATAATCGTTGGAAAATTTGTAGATTCAAGTGGGTCTAGACTACTCCACTACGTACTAATTATTAGTGAAAGAGCAAAAAAAAATATATATATATATGTAGAACATGGCATAGAGTTATTGATTGCAACATATGCGTTATTGGCGTTTGGCCTAACCAATATGTATAGTGCATAGCACATGGTTTTCCAAGACAAATATTGTAGTGACATATTATCCGAAAAGAGGTTCCTTAATATTGACCATCGTGAGTTTGTGGGGGTTCAACTCAAAGACTTTGAAAAGTCATTAACACGTTTTCATCAGCTTGGGAACATTCTTTCCCTCTATGTACGTATCTATAGAATTAGAGTTTAGTTAAATAATTGAGACCTTTATATGGGGATCATTCTCCTATCTTCTATGTTATATTATTCGTGGGAAATGAAATAACAAAATGTTATTTTTCTGGCCTTACAATATTCAATTCAAATGTTTGAAATAGGGTTGTTAGTCTCAACGTTTTCAAAATTGGATAGAATGGATGGGATGGATACAATTGAAAATTAATTATTGATTCAATTTGATTTAATATTAAAAATTAATCAAAATTAAAAAATCTATGAACACGAAAAAGTTGAAGTTAAAATTAAAAATCAAATTAAATTGATTCAATTTAAAACACACTCTCTCTCTCTCTATATATATATATATAAAATACAAAGAACCAAATAAATTTCAACCCCGTCGTAGTTCTCAATCATTTCGTGGCACCGAGCATGGCTGGACCATCTACGATTGGGGAGCGAATGCACAGGGAAGAAGCTTAGATATGACAATATGTTCTCGCATCGCTTTATATATATATATATATATGGTTATATCTTTCTGAAAAATTACTGTTTTTATAATTATATAATAAATATTTATAATTTTCAGTGTAAATATTAATTACAAGTCAGAATAATCGAATCATTAAATTTTTAATCTAAACGTTTAAATGTATATATATATTAAAAGTTTTAAAAAATTAAACTATTAAATCAAATTGATCAAAGACTGAATTGAAAGGTGGACACCTAACGGATTCAATTTCGAACAAACGTTGGTTATCGTCGTATTGCCTATTCATTGGACCTCAACCCAATTAACGTTCCACGATTGGGTTAAACTCTGCTCTGCCGCCTCATGCCGACGTCTCTAGTCCAAATCAACTTCCATTGTATCAAATTATTTTGTTACATATTTTTGACAAAAAATTCGTCAATTGAGTGCATTGACCAATAACCTTTCGATTCATTTGCTTGTTATATAGTCTTTTCTTTTTCTCTAACTACTTACGTGAATCTAAAATACGCATGCATGTTTACGTACCTTGTAGTTTACAAATGAAAGTCAATATTAGTTAGCCTTGTGATCTTTTTTTTTTTTTTGAAACTTTCCTTGCTTCTAGTTTGATAGTTGAGCTAGCCAATACTATACTTTATACTAACATTAATATTTTAGTATGAGTTACTTATTAACTCTCAAGAATTTGAATTCATATATTCTGGAATTAGATAGCATATTTATACCCATAATTCTAAAATGTGTATGTATGCAATAAATGTGATATTTGTTGTTGGAGACATGAAATAGCTTAAATATTTTTATTTTATTTTATTCACGATATAGATAGATATCTGTAAGTATAAGTAGTATTGGGTTACATAGAATTAATATGAAAAAGAAATATATAGTTGAAAAGCAATGAAGAAAGTAGACACAAATTTCGTGGTTAAGAATTAAAGATTGAACATGCAACCGAATAGTACATCGTACATATGAGGAGAAGAAGAAAGGAGAAAAGTGATGATAAGCACTGCACGTGGCAATGATGAAAGAGGGCTGGCTCTACCCAACAGCCCATTAGTGCCAATGTCTCTATTTTGCACAGTTTTATTTAATATTTTTAAATATTATATTTTATATTATTAATTTAAATATATTTATTTTATTATTTAATAATTGAAAAAAATAAAATAGTAATTTAATTAAAATGATTAAATAAACTATATGTATATATTATAAATTAATAGATTTAATGTATCCAAATAATTTATTTATTATATTTTATATGAAAATAATTATTTATTTAATTGCTATTATTTTTATTATATTTTATTTTAATAAAAAAAATTAAAAAATATATTTTTATTTTAAATTTTTTTTAAGAACTTAGATTAAAAACATAAGTATTATTAATTTATATTATATGTGAGGATAAAATTTTTAAGTGTTCTCATAATTAAACTATTATATTTTTTTAAAACAATATGAATGCAATTTGTCTACGTTATGGTTTTTTAAAATAAATTAATATATAAAAATAAAATAAATAAAATGCTAATGCTATTTCTAAATTTGCATAGTCATAAAAATGGATGTATAAATTTTTCATTAAGGAGAATTATCTATGTTATTGAAACTTTAGTTTGTAAGATGATGTCTCATAATCGTAATACCTTTATTTTCATTTTTCAGTTGTCTTTATCTGAATTTAGATTCTCAATAATAGACTACTGTTTGCCTTTTTTTTGTAAGACTTCTTTTTTAAAAAAATTAATTACTTATGATTCACTATAAATATGAAAAGAAAAATAATCACAGTAGATAAAAATCTTATCATGTATATGAAAAAAATTACAAAGCACAATTTATAAAAGAAACATAATAAGTGATCATGATTTTCTTTAAAAAATTTTAGCTTTACATAAAGTATATATTGATAAATATGTTATAAATATCATTCAATGTTAAAATAAATAAAGGAATCATTATATTTTATTTTCACATTTAGTATTAATATATTATTATTACATAATAGTTATATTTTGTAAGGTTTAAATAAAGAAAAGAATCCATATATTTTATTTTCATATTAAATATTAAAGTATTATTATATCATGATTACATTTTGTTTTTACATTGAGTATTAAATAATAATAATAATAATAATAATAATAATAATAATATAGTAATTATATTTTGTAAGATGTAAATGAAGAAAATAATGCGCCTAACATTATCTTAATATTTATAAATAAAAGCATGTTATCATAAATTGGTCAATAATTTTACTTTATTTTTATTTGATTTGTAATAAAAAATTTATTACTATAATATTATTGATCTCTTTCCATTCTAGTAATACTAACAAAATTCTCATTATGTGAAAATGAAAAATTCATTTATTTAGTTTTTGTCAAATTGAATTATCATAATTTTTTTAAATATTTGAATAACAGTAAAATTATATATAAAATGCTATAAATTATAATTTAAAGTGATAATAATACTACACAAATCAATTTACTTTTTTTTTAAAAAAAATCATAAATGTATTATAGATTTACTTAAATGCATTGCTATTTCAATTAATTATAATTATGAATATTTAATATATTATTAAATAATTATATTTATAATTATTATTTTTATAGTTATATAAAAACATTAAATAAATCTAATATTTGAATAACAGTAAATTGTACATAAATTTTATAAGTTGTAATTTAAAGTGATAATAATACTACACAAATCAATTTATTAGAATTTTAAAATATCATAAATATATGACAAATTTACTTAATTTTAATTATAAATATTTAATATATTTTTAAATAGTTAAATTTATATTTAATTTTTGAAGTTATATAATAACATTAAATGAATCTAATGAATATTATAGTAAATATATAAAAATAATTAATATGTGTATAATTTTTAATAAATTTTATGTTATAAGCTCTCTTAAGAGAGTGACACGAGACAAACTCTTAGCAACTTATCATGGATTTATTTAAATACATTGCTATTTTAATTATTTATAATTATGAATATTAAATATATTATTAAATAATTATTCAAATTTATTTTTTTTATAGTTACATAATAATATTAAATGAATGTAATAAATGTTATAATAAATATATAAAAATAATTAATATCTATAAATTTTATTAATAAATTCTTTTTGGCAAGCTCTTCCAAGAGAGTGTCATGTGCTAAACCCTTAGCAAGATTTTTAGAGTTGGGTTTGCTCTTTATATATATATATATATATTGAAGTGAAAAGAGAGAGATTCACAAGAATATACAAAAGTCTTCTGTTGATTACTTGCAGAAACCGAAAGCATGCCCAAAATGAACTTTTTTTTTCACCTGGCTTTAGTAAAAGCATTCAGTAGATACACGCCATATATATCTTCGCTTTAGTTGTCTTGTTGTTGATGGAACCTTTAGATCTCAAACTCTTTCATCCACTGTAACTCATTAGAAAAAAAAGAAAGCATTCATTATAAAATAAATAAATAATATATATATATATATAAAAGAAACATAGATTATATCACTTATGTATAAAGTATTGCATGTATGTATCAAATCGCCCTCTACTTTTAGCTATTAGGTGTCTTCACCATTGGGTTTACCCCTTTTACACTGTAAAAGTGGTAAATTGATTAAGTTTGACAAATTTGAATCAAATTAATTTCAAATTAAATTAATTTTAGATCGTATTATTTTCGAGTCGCTTTTTTTTTTTAATTGAAATCAAATCAATTCATAATTCAAATTATTTCAACTTTAAGTTACATGATTAGAAATATTTATATAGACGATACAAATTCACATAAATATTATGGTGATGTATAATATATAGACAAATGCACAAGAATATCGTGGGGGATACACATCTTGTAGTCAAAATTTTCTTTCACATGTCCCTGTGAGTGTCATTTCAGCAAGATACATATATATAGATATGAAAGAAACAGATTGTACAAAAAATTTTCTATCTGTTTTGGCTTTTCGCAGCAGCAGCAGGAGGTGGATGGATTGATATATTCTGTTGTGTTTCTCATGGTTTTAGTTTTATTAACCTCAAGAATTGTTCCAAGGATGAAACTGAAAAACGACAAATAAGGATTTGGAGTGTGTTTAGGAAGAGGAAGAGGAATAGACAAGGGGACAATGACTAAAGTGTCGGGGGCAAAATTCAAAAAAAAAAAGCAGAGAGATAATTTGTAGAAATAAAAGTGAAAGGGGTGAAATTCAAAAAAAATAAAAGTGAAGGGGATAAAATATGTGTTTTTTTTCAATATTAATATTTTAGATTGTAGATATTATATGTCTTAAATTGAATAAATGACAATATTTTATATAAAAAAATCCTTTTCTTTTTCTTGAGAATTTTTATTTAACTCAATTTGAAAAAAATTTAAAATTTTTATGTATATATTTTAATACGATAATTTGATTTAATTATAACTCAAATAAATTAATTTGATTCAAATCCATTTTTAAAAAGAAATTAGAGATTATTTTGATTTGAATTTTTTTTACATATTTTAATTTGATAATTCGACCTGATGACAACTCAAATAAAGTTATTGGATTCGATATATTAAAAAAAAAAGAGGTTAAACTCAGTGTGAACTAATCTAATGTGTCTATTTGAGAGAGGGTTAGAAATGTGAGTTAAAATGAATATAGCAATTGAACATCTTTAATGCATTCTTTTTGAAACTAGGCTGCTTTATTGATTTGGTCTTACGCCTATCCCACCAACATCCGCCTAGTGTCAGCTTACCCACTTGCCGCAGTTTCATTGGTTAGTCATAAATCTCTGTCTAACCAATCAAATGCACGAGATGGTGGTGCTTACATGGAATTCCTGGTGGTGTCGGGTTGTGGATTAATGATTTTAGAAAGAAGGGTCACCGTGGAAAGTGGCATGGAGCCACCCCAGCCGCCCTCTTAATTCCTTGGATGACAAATGGTCCATAAATAATAAAAATTTCAACATATATTGACTAACGAAAGTGCTATTGCACTCCACAATTGAAGCAAACAACACCCACTATAATGTATATTTGTGTTAATGGGATTCTTGTTTTCTTTTTTTTTTTTTTTACCACATAATATAATCATTGCTGCTTTTGTTAATTGTCTTTACTAATTTCTTTGATTAGTGGTCGGTTTCGTTCTAGAGTGAACGTAATCAAACAAAGATTAGGTCTTTTACCATTGAAACAAGTTCACACTCTCACACTATCTCTCTCTATAATTAGAGATGTGAACAATATGATTTTTTTTTTTTGGGAGTGATATTTTAATACCAATACCAATAAAAGCAGGACCTTATTCCTAATAAGGACACATGTTTTGGGACCAACAGTTTGATTTCATTATTATTTCTTCCATGGAAGTTCAAAGGAACAAGCTAGTTAGTGGGTTATTTCGTCAATGCAGTTTTTGTCATGTTGTTATCCTCCTCGTATCATTGTTGTCATGTCATTTTCCATCACGAAGTTTTAGTTTTTCTGAGAGAAGAACATTGGCTTCTGCTTGCTTGACCTAACCAACTTATAGAAGTCAATTAAAACAACAGGTGGGGGGGCCTGTTTTCTTATACATACATGAGCTTGTGCACTGTTCTCCTCCTAGATTGCAATCCAACACAAGGCAAGACAAACTACTTTGGTATAAAATATAGTATCCAAAGTTGATTATGAAAAGGGATATACACCAACCTACAAGTTACTCTTCCAATTGTCCTCCAGGACATTTTAAGAGTTGAAGCTTTACAAACCCATATAATAATGATGATGATGATGATGATGATGATAATAATAATAGTAATAGTAATAATAATAATTTTGTTGGTGCTTTGTCCCTTGTTCACCTCCCCTTTAATACTAGGGGAAATGAAAGATGCTTTCCTTTGGAACTGCAAATCCTGCACCTAGTGCAACTTGTTACAAAAGGTTAAAAGGCAATAATTGCATTTAGGAACATATAAACATAAGAATCATATGGATTTGTCCAATTGCTGGGAACTAAAGCTTCAAAAAGTAAGCAGCAGATAGATGGAAGAGAATTCTTTCAGTGCTTCCTCTAAGTTGTCATCCCCATCTCCACTCCTCCCTTGTTTTACCCCTTCACAAATGGGCCAAAAGGGTCCCAACGTCAGCCAATCATAAACCCATCAGCCCTATAAAAGCACGAGAATTGGAACTTCACGTGTCCTATGGACCCATCAAGACCCCAACCTCTGTGTCAAATAAATCAAAACCAGGCCCCAAAAGTCCGTCTCATCTGATCTCAGAGAAGATACGCGATACTCACATTCCGACAGCTATAGATTCAACAAGAACATAATTTATCATCATTTAAGACTGCAAGACTCGGGAATAGGCATACCTGTCATTGGACGCAGAGAGATACGCCTACTGGTACTGGCAAAGCCATCAACTTTTTTTCTAGAAATAGAACAAGTATCCTTAAGATGGCTGAGGATAAAAACTTCCGAGACGTATTTGTCTTTGGCTGAGAAGGTAGGATTGTGGTTGCAACTGTTTTAAAAAAGTGTCGAGATTTGTGAAATCTCTCTTTCTTTCCACTTTTTTCCCACTCAACCTGGCATATGTGTGATGGTTTCTCTTGTAAATAATAAGACCCCAAAAAGGAGAACCAAAGTAAAAATCCCAAAACTCTTCCACCCAAGTAAGCAGTCTTCGTACGGATTCTCACAAAATCTTCACCTTTAAATTCCCTCCTCAACCCTTCATTTCCTTGGCCCTTCCATAACACCTCTCAAAGAAACAACATATACCAGCTTAAACACCTTTTGCCCTCACCTCCCTCCATTTCAACTCTTCCAACCAAAAGATGACATGCCTGCCCATTAGCTTCCATAAACAAAACAACATGCTTTACATAAGAAGCTTTATGATCTTGTTCCTGAGCTGCATGACTATAAGAATAAACCTGTGCTTTTCCAGCAAACATTCATCATTGAAAACACTTACTCTCGATGGGCATTTTACCTTTGATAATGTTCATCATGCAGCCAAAGACTTCGGCAATAGGTTTCAGTTGCTCCCTTATGCAATATTACATCCAAAGGCAGTTTCTGACATTGCCACTACGATAAGACATATTTGGCAGATGGGTCCTCATTCACAACTCACAGTTGCTGCAAGAGGCCATGGCCACTCACTCCAGGGTCAAGCACAGGCCCATCGAGGAGTTGTCATCAACATGGACTCTCTTCAGTGCACCAAAATGCATGTTCATGCTGGAAATTATCCTTATATAGACGTCTCTGGCGGTGAGTTATGGATAAATATCCTCCATGAAAGCCTGAAGTCTGGGTTAGCACCAAAATCATGGACAGACTACCTGCATTTAACTGTTGGAGGTACTTTGTCCAATGCTGGGATTAGTGGTCAGGCATTTCGGCATGGCCCGCAAATAAGTAATGTCCACCAACTGGAAGTCGTTACAGGTTAGTTAAAGTAAGTTGTGGATAAATACAATTTGCCTCATAATTAATGATACCAAAACCAGTGGACAAACATAGATGACATTGGCAGATTTCCTTATTTCCATGATCAGCCATAATTTGATTTTCAAACTATAGTACAAACACACAAAATTCTGTTCATAGCATAAATTCTTACATAAAATAGAATGAAACTGTCTGCAGGGAAAGGAGAGGTGGTGAATTGCTCAGAGAACCAGAGTGGTGACCTTTTCCACAGTGTTCTTGGAGGACTTGGCCAGTTTGGCATCATAACTTGGGCACGAATATCACTGGAACCAGCACCTGATATGGTAAAACAACAATCATTGGAGTATTAATAAATTAGAACAAGAAAAAGGAAATAATAGCTCTCAGTTACAGTTGAAAGTTTCACTTCTTATAACAAAATTCTGTATTTCAAATAGGTGAAATGGATTAGAGTTCTCTATTCAGACTTCAAAACATTTGTCAGAGACCAGGAGCATTTAATATCTGCAGAAAACACATTTGACTACATTGAAGGATTTGTGATCATTAACAGGACCGGACTCTTAAATAACTGGAGAACATCTTTTATTCCTCAAGACCCTGTACGAGCTAGCCAGTTTGAGTCAGATGGAAGAACTCTATTTTGCTTAGAATTGGCAAAATACTTCAACACAGAAAAGACTGATACAATGAATGAGGTTAGATGCAATGGCCCACCATCTGGTGGTTTTCTAAGTTGTTTAACAAAGTTGATAAATAAATTTAAGTACATAATATACAAATAAAAAATAAATAAAATGGCACTTACTGGTATATTTGTTTTACCATGCAGGAAGTAATGAACTTCTTGTCTCAATTAAGTTATATCAAATCGACACTTTTTTTGTCAGAAGTTCCATACATAGAATTCTTGGACAGGGTTCATGTCTCTGAGGTCAAACTACGGTCCAAAGGCTTGTGGGAAATTCCACATCCATGGCTAAACGTTCTTGTCCCCAAAAGCAAAATTCATGATTTTGCTGCAGAAGTCTTTGGTAACATCCTTACAGACACCAGCAATGGACCCATCCTCATCTACCCAGTTAACAAATCAAAGTAAAAGTTCAACAATTAAGATCATTTAAATTTGGTAACTTCCAGTGGTTTTTGCAGACTGATTAATTCATTTGCTTCCAATTTCAGGTGGGACAACAGAACTTCTGCTGTTATTCCAGATGAAGATATTTTCTACTTAGTGGCGTTCCTTTCCTCTGCTGTTCCCTCTTCCACAGGAACTGATAGCCTAGATCATATCCTAACTCAGAACAGACGAATCCTAGAATTTTGTGGCACAGCACATCTTGGTGTCAAGCAATATCTGCCTCACTACACCACACAGGAAGAATGGCAAGCTCACTTTGGCCCACAGTGGGAAGCTTTTGTGCAAAGAAAATCTGCTTATGACCCATTGGCAATACTTGCACCTGGCCAAAGAATATTTCAAAAGGCAAAACTTTTCTCATGACACTGGTTTTATATTTTTAAAAAAGGCCCATACATTATATGGGAGATGCCTTAACCTCTGTAAATAGACAGTTATCAAGTTCTCCTATTTTCTAATATACTTCAAATGTACCTAGAAGGCCGCAGGACCTAATTGAAATTTTTCCAAAAAATTTAAAAATTTCCAATATAAAGTATTAATTACAGTCATAAAAGGCACTGACAAACTGTAGCCTTGTAAAAAATGTATATGTTTGTTTTGTAAACAAGGTCTTCAATATTCTCCCTAATAAATCAAATTTTGTTTTTTATGTGATATCTTTTCCTGCATGATGATTTAGCATAATAAACAAAGGGTTAGTTCCATGACTCAAAATATACTTTGGAGGCACAGTGAAAGGAAATCCTTAATGGGAAAGAGGAAAAAAAATTATATAAACCGTAGGTAAAAAACAATAAATTTATAAAGTCAAATACCTCAGATACCAATAAACAATGTCACGCACTAGGTGCAATGTTCAATGCTTACTGCATGATGCTGCAAAACAACATGAAACAATGCTGCTGCTACTGGTATTATCGCAAAAAGAACTATACAAGCACATCAGATTCATTCACAAATTGATTAAAGCCAGCATTATGAATAACATGTCTTGCAAGTTAACCTTAAAAGGCTTATAACAACAATAGCAATAGAGAAAGTGATACATAAGTTCCTCCATACCAACTTCTCCTAAAAGAAAGCACACAACATGAAATAACAATTAAGTAATCCTACTACTTCTGTTACTCCAAGTTAATATCCTCTGCATTTAAAGCATGCATTTGTTCTCCACAAGTCTATCAAGTGTAGAACACAGCTAAAAATTAAAATTGAGTCCATGGAGAAAGAGAACACAACGGTGCAATCTAAATAAGGATTTTGCACTTGATCATTCTATGTGAATGATCATTTCAGAAACGTGAGATTTTAGATCATTTGGCCCATGACTTTATTTACGGCCATTAACCTCAGTAAAACTGACAGGCAAGCGTATAAAATTTGTTCTACAGAAGAGGAAATTAAAGGAGGTCAATTCTAAAATGTTACATTTTTTTAAAGAATGGCAGGCAGATTAGACAAGCATGTGAAACATACCCATGGTGTTACATAAGAAGGACCTCATTCTATGTGATTTTAGATCATTTGGCCCATGACTTTATTTACGGCCATTAACCTCAGTAAAACTGACAGGCAAGCGTATAAAATTCGTTCTACAAAAGAGGAAATTAAAGAAGGTCAATTCTAAAATGTTACATTTTTTTAAAGAAAGGCAGGCAGATTAGACAAGCATGTGAAACATACCAATGGTGTTACATAAGAAGGACCTCATTTATGTAACCAAATATGCTTGTTCTTTAATTTTCTAGGAATCAGTGTATTTGTACTTTAATGGGCCCTACTAATCACATTTTTCATGATTCACAGTTATTCTTTTTCAGTGAGCAGTTATTATGAAACTGAATCCTTCCCAATTTCATTTTACATTCATCCATGTCGGCCCAAAAAGAAAATATACTATTAAGGAAAGTGAACCTTTAAAGGGGCAGTATTTTGCAGTCAATGAGATTCTGGCATATCTGTATGTCAGAAGTGTTGCACTTTCAGTGGTTCACATAGTTCCTCTATAAAATCCCTGTACTGCATAGCTCAAACAAAAAGCCATCCAACAAACATGGTCACTTCCATATTTCATCGGTTCAGGAATACCTACTACCATTGTTTCTTGAAACCATTCAAGTACCAGTGCACTTGGAAGACTACTTTGGTACAGAATGAAGTGACAATCCTATTTTTTATTTAACACTAATGACATAAGACACAGCATATTCGCATCAAAAGGGACTGAACTTCAACAGGGAGTGCATGCAATAGAATTGACATATCAAATAAACACTTCAATCATTAATGTCACCAGCAAATTTACATTATCATCTAACAAAAAGCAAAATTAGCTATATGAAAAACAATGAATTGATGATCTAGCACGTAAATTAAAACCTTCAAGTGTAAAAATGCCAATACCTGCCTCTTATAGCATCCTGTTGTCTTGCTTAGAGACATTGCTGTACTGGTGCAACTAGCATATCCTGTTAGAATCAGAAAGCAATCAAAAGGTCATTTATTGACAAAAGCAACCCCAACCGAACACTTATCAGTGCAAAATTGGGTGACAAGGCTTTGATATATATGGAAACAATTATTTATGGTAAGAATGTAAGAAACAAGAATAATGCTAATCCTAAACCCAAGATGGGCAAAGATTGCTGTTTGGCCCATGATGGAGATGTTGTATACATTGGTCAAAATAATGAATGGCCAGTATTTGGCATTTCTGTTTTCAGTCCAGAATAAGAGCTGAGTTTGGTCCAGATTTCAATGATGATACTATGATGCCTTAAAAGTCATGTACATTTCATCTTATTAACTACAGAATACAGCATTCAATCCAACAAATTTGCTAATGGAAACTTCATGGAACATACAATGTTTTTAAAAATGCAATGTTACATCAGCAGTACTTTCAGCTAGACAATGTCAATGATGCATTTCGGAAGAACAAATGCAGGTTATGTTAGTAGATCTAAATGATGTTTGAGTACCATACTCAATGAAGAGTCTTAGCCTTAATCCCAAACTATTTGGATAGGCTTTATATTTTCTCCTCCATTCCACTCCATTAGATCTTGAGAAGATCTCATGACATCCTAAAGATTAGTCCTCACTTTCTTTTCTTACCACTTCAACATACTTCACCTTCAATTTAAGTGTATTTATTCATCTACCATCACATTTCCAACCTATAAACTACCTCAATCTCTGTTCTCTCCACTCTTCCTCAAGGGATGCCACTCCCACCTCCATTCATATGCATTTTCATGTAGTATATTATTGTTTTGCCACACATCTATCATCCCCAACTTTGGCATGATATTGCTACATACATCATAGTTGTTCAAATCATGATCCTGCAGAAGTTTACCTTCAACTTAGCTAGTATTTTGCAAGGACTCTTATTCTCATGGGTGTGGACTAGTGGATATTTTGAACTAATTAATTCACTTGGACAAGGCATGCAATCTATCATCACCAGTGCTGCACTTCCTATATTAATCTTCCAAAGAAATATGGTCATGAGATGTTTCTATGATATACACGTAGGATAGGTAGTTTTAAAAGAAAACAAATCCTAACATGCATCTTCTTTCTGTTCATTCAGCACAATCATCCATAACATACATCACTTCAGTTCACAAACAAATGGCCATCAACAATAAACCAATCATAAATGCATCACAATAAGAAGTTGATGAAATTGAAAAGACTAAAACACAGAATTAAGATACAAGGAAAAACCACAAAGTATGATTTGAATCCAATCCACAAGGCATGAAGCATGTCACGGGCCTAAGCTTAATTATCCAAATGGCCTTACTAAGTGTTGATGCCAGAGTCTCATCCCTCAACAGTAATAAATTACTTCTAGCACTATTGAGTATTGATAGAACATCTAATTGAAATGGATATAACATACATCACTTTAACTCACAGACAAATGCTCATCAACAATTAGCCAATCATAGATGCATCACAATGAGAAGATGAAAAAGACTAAAACACAGAACTAAGATACAAGGAAAAACCACAAAGTATGATGTGAATCCAATCCACAAGGCATGAAGCATGTCATGGGCCTAAGCTTAGTTATCCAGATGACCTTACTAAATATGGATGCCTGAGTCCTATCCCTTTAAGTGTAAAAGGCTGAGATCTCCACATTAAAGAAAAAGCTCAGTTATACAGAACACATAGATAATTCATATGTACAAAAAGCAGAATCAGATGTACTTTAGGCAAGATCAAAGGTATATTCTGTATTTCCTTATCTATATCAATGGAATAGCAATGAAGAATACACCAAATAACATAACTTTTCGGTAAAGGTTTAATTTCGATTAATTGGGTTGAATACCATCATCATCACTCAATTCTACATAACTTCTCCGAAAGCCCCAACTAGGCAAGGTAAGATACATGCAATATTTTCCTCCATTGAGCTCTGTTAAAGGCAAAACCTTTTAATTATTATGGCAGTGGCAGTAACAAACAATTATTTGTCACTTCAATCCACATCAGTTTTGGGCTACTTGCTTTCTTTCTTACATGAGCTTACTCCGTTTTGCACAAATGTACACAGAGATTAATTGCATTTATTAAAAATTGGTCTCACTTTGTCCTCAATTAGTTGCGAGTGAGGGAGACCTTCAACTTGCTGGGGAAAACACTCATCTCGTATCCAGTCCATCTTTATTCTTCCACAATCATACAATGCTAACATTCAAAGATGTAAGATAGAATCACTTGGCAAATGCTAACTGCCCCAGTTTTATTGTTCTGCCTCATAGGAGGTACATGATCACACTTCGTGACTAACTCTTTAGGCTTCCTTTGGTTCCATTGAGTTTAATTGAATACTGTGGTCGAGTGTTTAACTGAAAGTTATAAATGACCAAATAATAAACATAAAAACTTAAGAATACAAGTGCACTCTGAAGAAATCAAGTAGAGAAAATCTATTATACAAGGGGAAAGAATAATATGGTACCCAAAAATTATGACAACTCATGTTGTAAAAATGCTAGAATTGATCACATCAGGGAATGACAATGCGATATCTTCCAACTGAAAACTGGAAGTCTGTCCTAAATGAATGTTGGCAAGTAACAACAAAGATATTGCAACAGACTGGTTTGAGTGCTGATATCAAATTGTTTCAACTTTCCCATAGTCCGAATCAATATAGTATAAAAATACGTGGGTTAGTGTACTAGGAAGTAAGCGTGTACAGTACCGAGAGCATAAATAAAATCCATAAAAGTAAATAAAGGAAGAAGCCTTTACGGGTGAGTGCAGAGTGAGGAAAATACAATTGTGGTGGAAGAGAAATAACAAATCAGCAAATTCTCTTCTACCCATCATTGTCAGTAGACATTGAAAGAGAAGACAGGCCCACTCCCCGTGTGAAGTTAACCCACAAGCTTTAAGACCGATCCATGGACATAAACCAAAAGAGCTTCTTTTCAATAAACCGAAAGAGCTTCTTTTAAATGTTATTAGTAATATACTAAGAGCTGGTACGTATTCGGCGCTTCATCCTATTTCAAATTAATTTTGATTTTTTAAAATTTTTGAAGAGTAATTATATAATTTTTAAGTAATATTATTATTTATTATATTTATTAAATGATATAAAGTAATAATAATAATTTATTATTATGAGTTATTTATAGTTTGACTTTATTGAAGAGACATAATTATAATATAAATCAATGTATTTTTAAATTTTTTACAACTCTAAGGTTTTAAGAGAAAATATAAGACAAAAAAATGATAAGACATGTGTTAAATGAATTTAATTGATATAAATAATTTTTTATTACAAAAGTTAAAATTGAAAAATAAAGTTGAGAATTATATATTATAACTTATCAATAAATTAAACAAAACTTGACCAAATTTTATTACATCAACATATATAAAGTTAAATTAAGTAGATTTTGTCACATCACATTTTTATTTTTACTTATAATAGATTAATTTGAGTTTAAACTCAAAATAAGTTATTGAAAAACTGTTATTATCACAAAAATAATTCTTAATCATTATTTTAGAGTTATATATTATTTTTGCATTTATTCAAATAAATAATTTAATCTTGATGCATATATAAATTAATTCAAAATATTAATAGTTTTAAATAAATAAATAAATATTTAATTAACATATCTATAAAATAAATTAAATTGTAAATATAGTTTAATGCATCAAATGAATTTTTTTAGGTGCATATATATATATATATAAATTTAATAATTTAATAAATTAATAATTAAACTAAAGTATAATTTAAATTAATAATTTAATATTATTATATTAAAATATATATCTTAAATACATATATGAATTTAGTAATAAATATGAACTAATTTGTAAATAAAGATTTGTGAATGAAAACTTTTATCCATATATAACAATTGGAAAACATAAAATAAATTTTCTTTAAAAATAATAAATATTATTCTATTGCATTATAAGATTATATATTATAAAATAATTGCAATAACATTAACTCAATATTAATATAACAATTCTAATAAATTACTTTTAATTTTATAAAATAATTTATTATGTTAAAACTTATAAGTTATATTATATCAATTTTTTATAATAATTTATTACTTCTAAAATTAAAAAGTTGTATTTATAAAATTATAACAAATATATTTAAAAAATAAAAACAAAAGTACTTATTATATTACTATTGATGATAGTTTAATAAATATAATTTTAAAAATTTTGAAAATTAATTTAAAAAAATTAAAAGATAAATCAAAGTTAATTCGATTTAGGTCAACTGAGCAGCTATGTTTTAATTTAGTCTACTGAATTTTATCTATGCTAATTTTAAGGGTCAACTCAAACCTACCAAAGACTTAATTGTCTAATTTTTTTGTGAGTTGAGTCGTGTGTGTGTGTGTGTATATATATATATATATATATTAGTTCACAGTTTTATATATTAATGTGTATTATATTTCTTTATGGTAAAATTGGTTGTTAACAATGACATCATTTGAAATTTTATATATTAAGGTGCATTATATTTCTCTACGGCAAAATTGGTTGTTAACAATGACATCATTTAAAATTTTATTAAATTTTTTATATTTAAATATTAATTTTTGTTAAGAATACATTATGATGTATATCAATTGAATAAAAAATATTAAAATTTTTTTGATATTATTGTAATTAATTAATTTATATTAATTAATTTATATTTATAAAAATTAATATACAAATATTTTAAAATTTAATAAAATTTTAATTTCAATTTTTAATAAATTTAAATAAAAACATTAAATAAATAGTAGCAATGCGTACACACCTCCACATATATATAACTTCAAAATAGTAAATTAGAAAATTCAATTATCATATAAAAATTTTAAATTGAAAATTATAAAAACCTAAAAAATAAAAATGTTAAATAGAAAGTCAAAATTTTAAATGTGTTTAAAATCTTTGCCTCTAATCATAAATCTGTTCATATAAACAAGATAATTTTTGTAAATCTGGATTCAAATTTTCTTGCAATCTTTAAAAAGGTTCGTATTATTTTCCTGACTATTAAAAATATCACTTCTTCTCAGAGATTTCCATGAGAATTATGTATCATCCTGAGCTATGTACTTTTTTCCCTTGCTAAAAATTGATATTCAATTTATTCTCGAAACTATATTTTATTACTTTCACGTATATATGGTATATATGTATGTATAGTTTACAATGATTTATTAGTCTTATTTTTTATTATAAAATATTTAATATTAACTGTTTAATTAATTATCAGTAAATTTAATATTTTTTTAAGATTATATCATTTAAGATTGAAAATATTATAATCGCCTTAATGCATAATTATAAATTTAACATAATATATACTAAATAAATAATTAAATATACTTTGCATGAAACATATATTTTATTTAATATAATTTCAGTAGTAAGTTTCATATTTTATTAGTTTAAGTAAATAAAAATATAAAAATTTTTATTTAATATCAAATTATTTTATAATTTTATATTGGAGTAACTTATTAGTAATAATATTATGGCTTATAATTTTTTGTTGAATAATTTGACTGGAAATAACTCATGTGTATTTATTACTAACTATTAATATAATAAAAAATATATTAACTAAAACTTGTAAGTTGATTAAAAATAAAAATCCTAATATGATATCTAAATTGTTATTAAAAATTAGAGGTTGTTTGATAACATAATTTAGTACTTAAAATTAACATTTTAAACAATTAATTTTTTAAATTTGTTTGATAACTTTATTTATCAATTACTAAATGATCAATTTAGTTAGAATCCTCGTAAAAATAATAAGTTAAAATTTTTAATTTAAAATTATCAATTAATAAGGTCAATCAATAAATAATAAAATATTTTTATTAATATAACTTATATACTTTTAATAACTCAACAAACTCTTCTTTGAAAAAAAAACTATTTATTATCTATTTAATAATTATAACTATCAAATATAGATTAATTAGATTCAGATCTTAATTTTTTATTTATACCAAATAACTATATAATTAAAAAATTTTAACATTTAAATTATTTGATATTTAAATTGTAATTTTTAATTTTCAGTTTTACCAAATACCATCTTAATCTCATAATGATAATATAAAAAGTTTAACAATATAAAAAGTTTTTCATATAAAATAATTTAGAAATTTTAATAATAATTTTATTTTTATTTTTATTATTTTATTTAAATAATAATGAATTTTAATTATTATTTATATATTTATTTATAATTATTTAATAAATAAAAATAAAAAATTAATTAATTATTATTATAATTATGTGCACAGATCAGCACTTAGTGTGAATTAAGGCGCTGTTGCAATAGTCATCCAATTTGAAGAATGCCACGAGGCATAATCATATGAAGCAAAGTTTCATTGCAAATGACATCGAGATTGACAACGCATCATTCATGGGCTCTCACTTCGCCACTTACAGAAGCTTGCGTGCTCTTCCATGCTAATCTTTCCTCCTTTTCTGACTTCTTCAACTCCTCATTTGTGTCTTTCTTGCACGCAAAACCCATTCTTTATTTAACTAATTCTCACTTCAAGTACCCATTTTCGCATTTTATTTAGCATTGCTTGAATTTAATCGATTCTATTTATATGAACGGAAGCAAACGGATGTGCAAAATCGGTGCTACCGCGTTGAGTAAGCGACAAGAGAGGTCCTTTCGCTTTCCCTTCTATGCGTCACTTTTTTTGTCTATGATGACTGGTTGGTGGGGTTAAATCAACAAACCTATAAGCTTTATTTCCAAAGTTGCCTTCCTTTTTTTTCGCATTTCTTGGTAATATCTTACGTGGGTTGTCGATGGGATTTAAGTGCCATAAAAAATCCGTGTGCCTAAACTCATTTTGGCTCCATGTAATGTTATTCTAGAGTTTCGGAGTTCTAGGTCAACCGTGGCTGACTGGGATTTTGTTTCTGTTTCCAGCGGATTCCAGCTGTTCTTGATGTCCGAAGCTAATATTAATTAGGAGTTTATTTTAATTATTTATAAAACAAACGGAATAATATAGTTTATTGATTAATGAATAAGTCAAATTAAAATAGTGATCAATTGGGTTATAGACTTGTGACACCTTTAGTAGGCCGATATGAATGACGGTCAGTGTAAACATATTTTAACATAGACATGTGATGGGTGAACATGTTAAAATCTATTATAAATAGGCTAAATCATCTCTCCTTCCTTTCTAACATAACCCTAGTTGTTACTCTTATTATAGCCGTCTTGTGAGAAGTTCAAGGAAATGAAGACTTGACTCTCGTTTTCAACTTTTATGACCTATTATCCCAGTGTTTAATTTTCAATTATCGCAATTATAGTGAAGAATAATTTGGGATCCGACGCGTAAACAATGACACAATTTGTTTTTGCTTAACTATTAAATTGATGTTCTAAATTTATGTACTAGATCCAAAATTATTACATGTGATATCAGAGCTTAGATTGTACATGATTTAAAATCATAAATATTTTATATTGTTAACCAAAAAAATTGGCCGGTATGAGGTCATCCCACCGTGGTTATATCGATTTGATATATTTATTCCGCCACTCTTTCTCCAAATTATCCAATTAGTTCGGTTGGTTGATGAGGCGGCTAGGGCATCTAGAAATCCCGGGTTAGAAACCCGATTTTGCCAAAACTTTCTCTTTCTCTGCAAATTTATTTCTTTCTCTTTTCTTTCCACAATCCCATTCCAAAAAAAAAAAAAAGGCGTCATCCAGTCGTCGAGGCCAACTCCGATTGGAGCTAGCAACGCAGAAAAAGGCTTATTAGCCACACACATTAGCTTTAGACAACCCACACAAAACAACCGAAAAGCAGAGTTTGGGAGAAACACAGACGCACATAGAAAGAGCTAAATCGGTATGAGAATCACAGCAAAGTCCAAAGCCAAGAGCAGCAACGAGTTAATTTCGATGTTGGCATGGCCTGTCTGCTGGGTTTGAAGTTGTTTTGTTGTCTATTGTCGTGAGCTTCCTCCGCACGAGTTTGTGTTGGCTAGGTCGAGTCTCTGCCTTAGATTGTGAGGTCTATGGTGGTAGGCTAGTTGTAGCGTTGAATGAGGCATGACGTTTGGTAATGTTGTTCCTAGTCTAGGTTAGGGCCTTGCGATGCGATTAGTTTCTTCTTTCCTATATACTATTTCGATCGACGGTATCAATATTCTCCCTTTATGTGATATGTCCATTTCGTTTCGTATCGTTTTTTGTTTTGTGGATCTTGGATTTCAGTTTGGAATTTGGTAGGTAGTACGCACACGGATTTGTTGATTCAAGGGGAATAACTAGTTTAATCGGTGTTTCTAATACTGTATGATGCTAACTTTTTTGCTGATTTGTGGTGTTGGGTCTTGAAGAAGAGAATTGAGGCTCGACATGCTTAGAGAACCAAATTATTACCTAGAAAAACTTTTAAAGCGACTTTGATCGATTATGATGTTTATAGTCAATGAACTTCTTAATTTTTGTATTTTATTTGATTTTGCTTGCTGAAGATTACGTACAATCTTGTTATTTGGGAAGATGAAGTAGCATTGAGATTTAGCTGCTTGTTTCCTAAAGGCCTTTTCTACGAAGTTTATGGACTTAAAGATGTCAGTTTTTGTCGTCAAAGCTTATAACTTGCTACACAAAGTTTGATCTTTTAGCTGAATGGAGACTGGTATTTGATAGAATTATCAATAATAGATTGATCCTCTAGAATTCAGTTCTTATTGCATATTTTAAAGCTGGTCAGTATAAGGAAGTTCAATGGCGGTATTTGAATTTGAGGCAAAGAAGGTTTTTTTTGGATAGTAAAGTGACTATGTTTTGTTTGAAGAGTTGTATTGAATTGAGTTGTTTGGATTTTGGAAGAGGTGTTCATGTTTCTGCTTTCAAGTTTGGGGTAAATGGATGGTTATTTTATGTGTAATGAGAGAGGTGATTTAGTGTCCGTTTGTTCTTAAGGATTGAAAGAAAGGTGTTTTCCTGCAACTTATTAGGGATGTTTGAAAGGAAAAGTAATAGGTTTAGGCATAAAGAGGTCAGAAGCGATTGCGGCAACTATAGAGAAATGACTTGTTAACATTATTTATATTAAGCCATTTGAATGGTTATGATGTGTTAGAGTAGGTTTGTATGACCTAGATTGGTTATCTTCTTAGCTTATCATGTGAATGGTTATCTTCTTAGCTTATCAGGGTTTGTGCTCTGTGTTCAAATGGAGGGCCTTAACTATTTGGGCTACTCATATGTGTCTATGGTTTATTTCCAATATTGGCTCACGGATTAGTCAGGTAGGCTGGCTAAGATATTGGTATCCCAACAAAACTTAAAATATTCAATTAACTAAACATGTTAAATATATATATATATATATATATATATATATATATATATATATATATTTGGGTGGTTTATATATAGTTAATTGTCAGTTTATAATTTAGTGATATTAATTTTGTAATAAAATAAATAAATAATAAATATTCATTTTGCACATATACGAGAAAATAATCAAGTGTTTAAAATTAAGGTATATTATATTTGGTACCTTATATATTTTTGAAATATATATTTGTGTTTATTATGTATTTTAATTGGGCTATTATAAATCTCTAATTAAAAATAATTTTATGGGTTGATATGAGTGTTACCGCCAAAATGAGACATTTATTGAAATTCGTAGAGTTATCTTTAATTTTTGCGAAAAGATAATTCTAAATTAATGTATATAATAATCTGCCCAAAGATGATTATTAGATGCATTGATTTTGGGAGTGTTTGTTGAAATGAAGAGATAATTTCAAATTAATGTATATAATAACCTGCCAAAATGGGTTATTAGATGCATTAATTTTGTGAGTGCTGGTTGAGATAAAACTATTTATTCTTAAAGTTGCATTAGTTTAGAGAGTTTGTCTGCCCAAATGGGATAAATTTCTCAAAAACTGGTGTGATCTCAATTGTGTACTTCATAACTAAAAATTCTATTGCATATGTATGTTCTGCCTAAAGAAAAATATGTAGTGATGCCAGAATTGTCTAGATTGTGTAAATTATAAATTTAATTTTTTGTACATAGCTCAATTCTAATACATGCTTTTTATTTTGTCTCAAACAGTCTCCTTTAGTCTCAACAATAGTATTATGAGTGTTAAACTCTTGACTAGCACAAACTTTAAGAAGTGAAAATAAGACATTCAGTTTGTTTTGAGAATGAGTTAGATAGAATATGTTTTTTATGAAGATGAGCCTACTAAACCTACTCGTGAAAACAATATTGAGGAAAAGGAATTACATGCCAAGTGGGAGAGATCCAATCGCTTTAGACTTATAACCATGAGAAAAACTATTCCTGAATACCTTAGGAGTAGTTTGTCTACTGATGTTACTATCAAAGTTTTTATTATTGCTGTAGAAGATAGATACTTTGTATCTGATAAAGTTGAGACTGAGACCCTTATGAGTCAGTTAACCAGTATGAAATACAATCATAGTGAGAGTGTAAGGGATTACATTTTAAACATGGTTCATCTTCGAACCAAACTTAGGGTTCTTAAACTTGATTTATGTTTCGATTTTAAATAAGATTGTATATCAGCTTAACATTGGAGTCTGAATTTTGTCTCATTTTGGAGAACACTTTTTGTGTTTCATCTTTGAGGAGAAATTTGGTTTTCGTTTATATTTTGGATAAAATTAGATATCATTTTGCTATTGATAATAGAAGAGACAATATGTTTTTTTATTCCAAATTGATCAGTAAATGTGTTATATTCGATAATTTATATAAATTGTGTTTGGACGATGCGAGAGATTGTGAATCTTCTTGTGAAGCCAATGTTGTAGCCAAACGATCCTTAATTAAAGAAAAATCATTTTTATTGTGGCACAAACGTTTAGGTCATATATCTAAAAAAAAGAATTGGATGACTAGTAAAAGATGACATTTTTCCTTTTGATTTTGAAGATCTAGATGTTTGTGTGGATTGTATAAAGGGTTAATTGACTAAAAATAAAAGAAATGTGCTAATAGAAGTTCAAATCTTTTAGAGATTATTCATGCTGATATTAGTGGATCTTATTCATCTACTATTTGTGGCAATAAATATTTTATTACTTTCATTGATGATTTTTCTCGTTATGGTTATTTATACTTGATAAAGGAGAAATCAGATGCTGTAGAGATGTTCAAAATTTTCAAAACTGAGGTTGGAAAACAATTAGGAAAAGTTATTAAAAGTGTGAGTTCTGACCGTGGAGTGAATATTAAGGCAAATATAATGAGACTTTTTTCCCTATTTTCTTTAAAGATTCATTTAGAATAATCATGACCTTAGTTGCTCATTTTGATTTAAAGTTGCATCAAATGGATATCAAGACGACATTCTTAAATGATGATTTGAGTGAGGAAGTTTACATGATGCAACCCGAGGGTTTTAAAGAAAGTGGTAAAGAACATTTAGTTTATAAGTTGAAAAAATCTATTTATGGTTTCAAACAAACTTTTCGTCAATGGTATCTCAAATTTGATGAGGTAGTCACTTCACTTGATTTCACAAAAAATAAGATAGACTAATGCATTTATCATAAGATCAGTGAGAGTAAATTTATATTTCTTATTCTTTATGTTGATGATATTTTGTTGGCTAGTAATAACATGAGATCAGTGAGAGTAACTTTATATTTCTTATTCTTTATGTTGATGATATTTTGTTGGCTAGTAATAACATGAGGATTATTTGTGAAACTAAACAGTTACTCTATAGGACTTTTGATATGAAAGATCTTGGAGAGACATTTTTTGTATTGGGTATTGAGATTTATCATGATCGATCTCATCATTTATTAGATCTTTCTCAAAGGGTCTGTATTGATCGTGTGCTCAGTAGATTAAATATGCAATCTTGCAAATGTGGTGATACTCCTGTAGTGAAAAGAGATAAATTTAGTAAGAAGTAATGCCCTAAAGGTGATATAGAGAAATAAACTATAGATAATATCCCTTATGCAAGTGTTGTTGACAGCTGGATATACGCCCATGTGTGTACAATACCAAATATTGCATACATTGTTGGTGTTCTTGGTTGATATCTTTCTAATCCTAGGTGAGATCATTGGGTAGCTGCTAAGAATGTAATGATATACTTGCAAAAAATAAAAGATTATATGTTAGTTTATAAACATGTGGATGATTTTGAAGTAGTGAGATATTCAGATTTTGATTTTGTAGGCTATCAAGATAATATGAAGTCCACTTTAAGTTATATTTTTATGCTTGCCGGTGGTGCTGTTTCGTGGAAGAGTGTTAAATAAACACTTACAGCTTCTTCTACTATGGAAGCTGAGTTTGTTGATTGTTATAGTGCTAGTACACAAGCTGTATAGTTGAAGAATTTCATTTCTAATTTGCTTGTGGTTGATTCTATTGCTAGGCCACTTCAAATATATTATGATAATAATGTTGTTGTGTTCTTCTCTAAAAACAATAAGAGTTTGAGTGGTTCTAAACATATGAAGATTAAATATCTTGCAGTCAAAGATTTAGTAAAAAGAGGAGACATTGAGATTCAGTACGTTAATACTGATTTGATATTAGCTGATTCTCTAACCAAAGGACTTAGACCCATAATTTTCAAGAAACATGTTTGTGATATGGGTGTTGTGGAGTATTTTGATGTGTTTAGTTAATGGAAGTTTTGTGTTTATAATTGAACATCTAAGTTAAATAATTTTGTTGCATTGCTTTTTTATATTTATTTATATGAGTTGAGTAATTTGTGGATTGTTATGCGTATATGCGCATTCTATATATATAGCATGCTATCAGTTGTGGGGATGTGCTTAAAATTAGTGTGATTATCTTAAACTATATGGGTTTTCAATTGTGTTTCTGGAAATAAAGACTAAGACATATATTGTGTGTGTATTTCCAAAATGGAAATAAAAGCCTTATTGTGAAGCATTGTGAATTTCTTTTACTCGTTTGAGCATGTGTGAAAGAAAAATATTTGGAGGACTGACGAAGAAAATAGTGCATTGATCACATGTGAGTGTTATTTTCTTGTTACACTACCATATCAGAATCCAGGTCGATTAAGTTGTCAATATTTGTGACTATGAATTGGTACTATGTCAATAAGAGGAATAATTACTATCATGATCTGATATTGATAATTTAATGTGGACATGATTATGTTTAAGGTGTCATTTTATCAATAAACTATATGTTTTCTAAAATTTTGTGGTCTCATTTGAGTTTAAAGTATTTAGTCCGAGAGTCGTTTTCAAAAATATTTTCTTTTATAATTAATATTGCTCAAGTTGGAGAATGTTGAAATTTTTGTGTGGGCTAATATTAATTATGAGTTTGTTTTAATTATTAATAAAACAAACTGAATAATATAGTTTATTGATTAGTGGATAAACCTAATTAAAATAGTGATCAATTGAGTTATTGACTTGTGACACTTTTAGTGGACCGATATAGAAAACGGTTAGTGTAGGCCTATTTTAACATGAATCTGTGATGGGTAAGCCGTTAAAATCTATTATAAATAGACTAAATCTCTTCTTCTGCCTTCATAACCTAACCCTAGTTGTTGTAGCCGTTTTGTTAGAAAATCTAAAAAGAGAAAGATTTGACTCTCATTTTCAATTTTTTTGACCTATTATTTCAGTATTTAATTTTCAGTGGTCGTAATTATGATGTAGAACAATTTGAAATTCAACGCGCAAATATGACAATTTATTTTCGCTTAATTGTTAAATTAGTGTCCTAAATTTATGTACTAAATTCAAAATTATTACAAGAACAAGTGATTTTGCTGATCTAATCTCTTACATTTGTTTAAGAGGTAAAGGCTGTATATATATTACAACTGGGCTCTTTCAAAATCCATAGACATTGGTCAAATTCAGTGCTTTGTAAACCAGTCTATTTGGAGCTTAGGTTGTATCGCCAAGCAAGCTTTTAACTTTGGTCTTTGTGCCACTTTTCATAGCCTTTTTTAGCAATTTATCGGTGCAACGCTTGAAACTTAGTCTAATTGAGAGGAGAAAATGGTTGAAAATACTGAAGCAGCCAATCACTATGCAAATTCAAATGGGTCAATTCAGAACCAGAACGGAAACAGTGCTTTAGAACAGAAGCTGGATGAGCTTCGGCGTCTTATTGGCAAAGCAGAAGGTGATCCATTGAGGGTTGTTGGCGTTGGGGCGGGTGCTTGGGGTAGTGTATTTACTGCTTTGTTACAGGATAGTTATGGCCACCTAAGAGATAAGGTTCTAATAAGGATATGGCGAAGGCCTGGCAGATCAGTTGATAGGGCCACAGCTGAGCATTTGTTTGAAGTGATCAATTCCAGGGAAGATGTGTTGAGGAGATTGATTAGGCGTTGTGCATACTTAAAGTATGTCGAAGCAAGATTAGGTGATAGGATTTTATATGCAGATGAGATTTTGAAAGATGGATTTTGCTTGAATATGATAGATACCCCTCTCTGCCCTTTGAAGGTTGTGACCAATTTGCAAGAGGCAGTCTGGGATGCTGATATCGTCATT
>CATIWR010427123.1:0-41459 GCA_949677035.1 Omphalea diandra | reverse complement strand
TATATATATATATGAAACATCATCTTTGATTCTTTCTCACAGGGTACCAACCACGCAATCGACTTTTTGTTTTAGCTTTATTTTTCTAAACATTGACTTTAAAAATTGTATTTTCTGTTATATTTGTGCCTTATTTTAGTTTTCATATTATAATATTTAGAACACTTTTTTTTTTTTCGAAATGTTAGCGAAAATAATTCAATAAATACACAAATGCACATATTTTTGGTCAAAATATATAGAAATATACTAAAATGTAGTGGTTGCACTCTTACCCATCTCGATAATTTTTTGCCCCATCTTAATAAGGATGGGATGGTTAAAACTGTTCTCAAACATTATTGTAATATCTCCAATTTAAATGCATTTCATTGATTATAAAAATAAAATTTATCATGATAATTAAATTAATATAAAATAAAAATAATTAAATAAAATATTTTTCAAAAATATCTAATAGATATAATAAAAAATTGAAGAAAAATTCAATGATGGATATAACTCAATAAACCAACCAAAAATTGTAGTTTTTTGTCATCTTAATAAATCAATGAGAGATCGCATTTTCTTGCAAAATAATTATAATTTTAGTAAATGCATGTTTATATATTTATATATTCTTCAAATGAAAATGTATAAAATTTTATTTTTATTTTTGCAATAAATGATGTACATTTTTTTATAATACTATTGATTATTGTCACACTTTTGTGGCATCATTTAGTTGATAAACAATATTAGGCATATATAGTTACTAGTTAACTTTTAATCTATATAACGTTAAGCATAACTAATCCATGTAACATTATATAGATATTACACTAATTAAGAGGATTAGTAGCGCCGTCATATAAATCTTCATAATAAGTCGCCAACTTCTCTATCTTTCTCTCTCAAATTCTCTACGGTTTTTGGAGGCTAATTTTTGGCGAAGTTAAAAATTAATTTTTCTCTGTCAATTTTCTTATTAAATTTTATTCTCTTGAAATAAAGTTTAAATCTACTTATTTTTTGAATTATTTTTTATTCCTTAAGATTTGATATTTTGTATGTATTTTATTTTATTTCATTCAATAAATTTTTTCAAATATATATATATATATATATATATATATATATATATATATATATATATTATCTTCTATTTCTGTATATTGATGGATACAAATTTAATATTTATATAATTTATTTTATTTTTATTGTTTTAGAGACTATATATACTTTCTTCATGAAAGTTTGTTATCTTTTAATTAGTTCTTTTTCTTATCAAATTTTTGAAATTTTTTATGTTTGGCTTTGATAATGAGTTTCAATATATCAACAAAATATAGATTATCATTATCATTTAAAGACTACAAAATTCAATTTTTAGTTCTAATAATTATGCACATTTTTATAAAACTATAATTTCAATGAATTAGATAAAATTATGGATAATTCTACTTAAATTGTATAATTTATTAATTCTATGAACAAATTCATATTTCTTAAAAAATTAAGAATATTAGTATCTATATATTTTAAAATTTCTTAGCTATGTATGTTCTAAATTTTCTTACAATCATATGGAGGATATTTGGATGTATAGTGAGAATCTAACATATTCAGTTGAAAATAATATTTTTTTTAAAACATATTGCTATTGGTTAGTACTTAGAAAAGTACAACGATAATGAGTCTAATTATTGTAATATCCTAAATTTTAATATTATTTCAATCAATTAATCTATAGCACAAGAAATAATAGCATTCATTTTTTTAACTTTGTGATAAATGGTTAATAAATGTATTTTATTATATTTTAATTACTGTCATATTTCTGTAGCATCTGAAGAAAATTAATTAAACTTAATTAATTATATAATAAGTTTTACTTCTTGTAGCGTAGGATAAAAAAAGGGACTTGTATTATTGATCGAATGAAATAATCACTATGAAAAATCTCTCTGTTTACAACCTAAATCCTTCACTTAATTGCAAAATTGTTCTTGAATTTGGAGTATTTTTTCCTTTTAACTTGTCTGTAATTTTTTACTACTATGAGAACTAGGGATGTGGACAGAATGGATAAATTCCAAGATTTGAAAATTTTCATCTCGTCTCAAAATATTTGAGATTTCAAAAAAAAAAAAAAAAAATCAGTCTTGTTCTATAAAACTAAAAATCTTGAATTGTTTTATACTGAAATTTTGAGACAAATGGAAGCTCGAGACAAATAGAGAAAATAAAATAATATAAGATAGTTTAATTTCAATGACCTTTTAATTCATCTTTCACCCAAAAAATTTTTATTTTTTTCTTATGAATGTAATTGTAAAACTGTTAATGAAAGCATACAATCCTTATCTTTGAAAGACAAATAGTTTGTCCTTCTATATATATATATTTATCTATATAAAATCGACATTCTATAGTTAAATAGTACCACTTATTATCTCAAAATATAATATACGTGGTGCGCGTAAACACACACATGTATATATATAAGATCACATTCTTATAAATTAATTTTTTTTAAAATATAATATTTTTGTGTAAATTAAATACTAGAATTTAATATTTTTTTATTTATTGTCTCATGAGCAAATAAATGAATTTTTGGTGCAATTTTCCAATTCATTGGAATAAGAAAGTACTTAATTAGATGGGCACACTTTTTTTTTTTTCTAAAAATACAATATTTTCAAGTGTAAAATTGAATCAATTATAAAAATGTAAAAATAAAAATTTATGCACAAATTTACTGAAATTAAAATTTTGTTATAGAATTGCAAAAAAGGATCAACGCTCATGAACTTTTTTGACATTAAGCCATTTTTAAAATAACAGGAATAAATAGGAAAAAAAAATATATTATAGATCAAATTTTTATAATTTTCAATAATTTATTTTATTTTTTATAGAAATTTACTTGATAGACCAAGTTCTAATTATTAATAAATAAACTTAAAAAAAAGAGAGTTAAATATTGTGAACCAGATTTAGGCTTTGTATAAATCCAAGTTGATTTGTATTTAGGACCACCCACAGTACTTCCTAAAGTCCAAAATATTCTAATTTCTACGAATAAAGGATGCATTCAATTCGCAATTATGCCATCCTTTTAAAGTATTTTTGTACTCGAGCAGCGCCGCCCTGGAGGTTCAACCGACGACAATTGACCACATTTTTATAACGCCCTTGACAAATAAAAAATTCCTCTGAATTAAAAATTATATATTAATACATGTAGATTCGAGAGAAAATATTTTTTTATTATTTTAAATTAATATATATATATATATATATATATATTAATTTGATATAAATAAATTCATTTAAAAAATATATTATTATTGCATAAATATGCATATCGAGGGAGTATTAAAAACAGGGTAGTACGTGAGATGTGAATCAATCATTAGGGTACTTAGTGTCACAGTTGGTCCATTACACCAGTTTCTATAATAGATCGTGTCAGTCTCTCACTCTCTCCCTCTCAAAGCCTCAATTGATTGAGTTGAGACCACAAGTAAAAGGAAGAAAATGGGAGCTGCTTTGGCAAATCTAAAGCTGCTTCTTCTATCCATCATCTGCTTCATTACCTTCTTTTCTTTTGCTGCCTCTGGATTTGTGGCTACTGCTAAACTTCATCCAGCTGAAGGTACCAAAACACTCATTCTTCTCCTACTTTCCTTTATTGGTATTTAGTATCACTGTAAACAGTCTTGTTCCTTCTTCTTCTTTTTTTTTTTTGAATCTTTATCCAATTATCCCATATTATTTGAATTGAGCTTTCAAGTGTTTCTACTTTGCCAAGTGTAAACTGATTCTTGTGATTTTTTTTTTTTTGGGGTTGCAGCGAAGGCATTGAAAGATATAGGGAAGAAACTGGGGAAGAAAGATTGGAATTTCGGGAAGGATCCATGTAGTGGAGAAGGGAATTGGAAAGTTTTGGATGAAAGGAAAGGTTTTGAGAGCAGTGTCACTTGTAATTGCAGCTTCAATCACAATTCAACTTGCCGTGTAGTAAGCATGTATACTACTGCTACTACTACTACTACTACTCTTCATAGCCAACAACCTGTTTGATAAACTTCCCGTGTTAATTGGCCTCTATTTCTTTAGAATTGGGCCATTGGTGGATGCTAAGAGTAGCGATGGCTGGGTTGACTGGGGAAAGCGAGCGGTGTGTGTTTGGCCAATGGCCATGTGACTCGCTATGCCTAATCGACATTATGTGGTCCTCGTATAAAGACACTTTCTGCTTATATTTGGATATATTCTTCTTAATTATAAATATTAAAGAAAAAAAAATTATGCCAGCAGTTTTTACTTAATTTGGTGAAAGCTAGATAAGAATTTGGCATAATGATCGTGCTACTAACGTGGAAATTGAATAAAGATTATTTTTTTTTCCTTTTCTTTTTTGGTTCATAAAATAATTACTAATAATTAATATTTTTTTTTCCTTCTAATTTTTTCCTTTGTTCTCTTTGGAGTATTGCGGTGATTGATAAGACGATGTGGGATTTCACTCTAGAAAATGGTCATAGTGACATATAACCCATGCATCCACTCTTGTTAATCTCATTTCTACTACCAATATTTACTTTTAATTCTGGTAAACCCTAGGTGACTAATTCTTACATGTGCGACATAAACAATTTGTGGGAATTTATCATGTACTTTAATTAATTTTGTCTAGTGAAGTATGCAAAGATCCTTGGCTAAGTGTTCTAATTTGTTATATGAATGTATGCAGTGCCTTGAAAGCTCAGAATTTGTCAGGAATTGTCCCACCAGAGTTTTCCAAGCTCCGGTTCCTTGAAATACTGTGAGCATATTTGAATTCTGTGTCTTTTTTATTTTTACCATTATAAATATTTAAAGGGGTAACGTTATACTGAGAGCTTGAATTCCTATCTTGCTGTACACATATCATCAAATGATTTTCTGTACACTCGTTGATTGAAACTGTGAAGCAGATTTTTGTTTTCTGTCACAAATGCGAAGTATTTGCCTCTTATTTTATGTCAAAAAAACTAATCGCTAGCTAACTGGTGCATTTTTTGAATTTTTATTTGATATTTTTATATTAAAATTTTTTAAATTGATCTTTACATTTTATTAATTTTCGGCATTTTTTATATTATATCATTAATTTTTAAAATATAAATTAATGAAGACAATTTCTGTTTTGAATAATTAAAAAATTAGCGAAGGAACTTAAATTATTTTATGTTTTTGATCCACCTACTATAATACAATATATTTCTAAAGAATTTAATAATTAAATTATGAATAGAATTTTTTGTTAAAAAATTTTAAATGATGAATAATATTTTACATAGTACTCCCTCTGTCCCATAAAGGTTGTCACCTACATTTTTCACATTATTTAAGAAATTACATTTATTTTTTGTCAAGTCACAATTTAAAATGCACTTTTCTATTTATATTCTTAATTATATTTAATGAGAAAATAAATGTACTTTATTAGTTTTATAATTAATGAGGATAAACTAGAAAAATTGATTATAATTAATGAAAGTGGACATATATTATAGGGCATCTAAAAAAGGAATAGTGGATAATTTTTTCGGGACAAAGGAAGTATTTGAATCAATATGTATATTTTTCATAATGTTCATATTCATTATATCTATGTAGGCAAGAAATACATAATTCTTAATTAATAATGTAAAATAATTAAAAATTTTAAAATATGAGGGGTTTGTATGAAGCCTAATTGATAATGGGATGATTTTTTATATAATATTTTAAGAGTGAAGAATATAATTATAATAAAGTACTTAAAACATTCTTTTTTTTTTCAGAAATAGTATTAAAACATTCTAATACTATGTTATATATCAAATCGTAAATATAATTTATGCGTGAAGCAAAGAGAATGATTTTCCCTTTTATCTCAGATTAGATGAAAATGAAAAATTTGTAGCATTGCCTGCAAAGCTGACCTGTCATACCACATCAAAAGAAAGTAAAAGAGTTCTATAAACAACATTCAAAAATCTCAAGTAGTGGTTAACCCTTCACTCAATTGTCAAGCAGGGACCTCAGTCGCAATGGCCTCACTGGTTCTATACCTCCACAATGGGCTACCATGCGCTTAGTTGATCTGTAAGTATATCCATCACTTCTATTGATAGTTTAATGATGTAAAATTGTAATCTTTTGTTAATCATCATGCAGCTCTTTCATGGGGAATAGTTTGTCTGGTTCATTTCCAAAAGTTCTTACCAACATCACCACCCTCACGAACCTGTATGTTAAATTCTTTCCTTTTTCCTTTTTTCCGTTCATATTCTATCCATTGTTATGTTTAAAGCTAGTTGTAGACAGGCAATGGTTCAGCTTGGATTCAATTGAGTAACTGACCCATATCACCATTTCAAGTGGATACAAACTAACTACTTGTTAAAGGACTAACTTGAAAGTGAAAATAGTGGACCACTAAATCATACCCACAGAATAGGAGATAGGTCAAAGAAAAAAAGAAGTTAAAATTTTGAGTCTCTAATTTTAGATAAAGCAATCAAATTTCTATTGGAGCTTGGATGAGAGTGATATTTATACAATAGTGACACATATCCTGGCTGGCCTTTGATTCAAAACATTTAAAGTGGTGTTAACGTGTTTTTGTTGCAGGAGCATTGAGGGAAATAAATTTGTAGGATTCATTCCGCCCGAAATTGGAAAATTGGTCAATTTACAGAAAATGTAATTCCTTGTCTCTTTCATGGTCATTCATCCTCAATACTGTGCTTTTAGAGTATTATTAACATTTTACTTAATATTATCTTTTCTTCAGTATCCTCTCATCGAATGCATTCACAGGAAAATTGCCCACAGAATTTACCAAGTTGTCCAAGTTGACTGATTTGTGAGTAAAGAGCTTCTTGTCCCTTTTTAGTTGAAGTTACATGTCAATGAACTGAACAAATCAATGACTATGGCCTATTTCAGTGTTTGTACTTTGAATTGGATTTGAGTAGGCGGCCAAGCCAGATGGATTAGTAAACGACTGATTTTGATGACAATAAATGTTATTTTTTATAAATATTAATATTAATTAATAATCTTTTGATTTTTATTGACGCACAATAACAATATTTAATAAAAACAATGTTGTTGGAATTATTCTCTTTAAATCTGTAACTTGCTTGTATGCTTTTATCTGCAATATGTATTATATTCTAATGCTTCCTGGAAAACCTTCAGAGTTTTTTTTTTTTGACACCTTTTCAGGAGGATAAGCGATAATAATTTCTCGGGAAAGATACCTGATTTCATCAGTAAATTGACGCAGATCCAAAAACTGTGAGTTCCCAAAATGAAACATTTTATGATCTACTAAAATTTTGAGATAATACATTATAGAATTTTTTTAAAAAAAATTATCTTATCTTTTTTTTTTTTTTCACAGACTTATACAGGGTTGCTCACTTAAGGGACCTATACCTATTAGCATTTCTGCCTTGACAAGTCTCAGTGATCTGTATGCTATCATAATATCTTAATTTTGTTTTATTTCATGGACAAGGAGTTGTTAACAGTTTGCTTTTGCTTTTCTATGACTTTCAGGCGGATTAGTGACTTGAGAGGAAAAGGTTCAGCTTTCCCACCTTTGAGTAATATGAAATCCATTAAGACATTGTAAGTTCGAGTTATTCTATTTATATTTCCTATTCTGCTTGTTGTCATCCTTTTGCATGCAACTATGCACATACCAAAGATAACAAACATTTGATAGTGAATCTGTGGCTTCTTGGTTAGTCTTTAGTGGATAGATTTCCTGATATTGATATGGTGGAGGCAGCTGTGTCTAAAAAAGCTACCATGACTGAGCTTTGAATAGCTGGGCTATGGAGATTATCTGACCCTTTGGATGCTGCAACTGGTCAGGCTTGGAAATGGATTCAGGACAATACCAGTATAAGAAAGAGAGAGGATAAGGTGTCTTGGAGATTATCAAAGACCGACAAGTTTTTTTTTTTTTTTTTCCCAGTGATTGGAATGCTCTGAGGTCTTTTAATGGGAAAGTCTGTTGGCCCAAGCTTGTCTGAGGATGTAAATATATTCCTGGGCATAGTTTTATTATTTGCTTAGCAATGAGAGGCAGATTCCTTACCAAGTCCACATTGCACCACTGGGGACTTGATTTGGATAGCTACTGTGCTTTCTGTTGCTATGCTGTGGAACCAATTCATCATTGGTTCTTTCAGCTCTGCTTTACTGGCAGATTTAGAAGAAGGTGCTAGGTGAATTAGGAATTAGTATGAGTCCTAATAATTGGCTTAATGTAGTCCACTGGTTTAGTGGGAAAGCTGCAGGTAAAAAATGCAAATAACAGAAAGAGAACATTGTTCTTTCATGATTCAGTCTACTGTATTTGGCAAATGAGGAATTTATTAGTGTTTCAGCAGAAATTTCAAAGAGTAGAGGAGGTTCTTGCCAGGATAAGATTCTTTGTAAATGTTAGATTCTCTTTGTTTTAGTGGTTGTGCTAGTTGGTTGTTTGTGCTGGTTTTATAAACTGTTTTGTTCTTTAATCCTAGTAATTTGGTGATTTACCAAAGACAATAAATATTTGACGTCAGCTGTCAACTGCAGAATACTGAGGAATTGCTTGCTGTCTGGAGAGATCCCAGAATATATCGGGGGCATGAAAAAACTGAAAAATCTGTGAGTATCTTCACCTAAAGGCTTTAGGGAGTCCTAAACGATGGATGGTTTCTTTTAAATAATATCATGAACATGTTTATCTTTTTTATTTTTTGGTCTCCCAAAATTGTTTTGAGCAACTCAAAATTGTATTGGGTATCCATATAAAAGTTAGCCGTGAAAGTTTTTTGCATTTTGAAATGGTTCCTGTTACGAAAACCCTACATGTGGATGAAAAAGGGGGCTTAAGCTTGGGATTCGCATTTATGTATGTGGCTTGACACGCCAAGCTCATCTTTCATGTCATGTAGAATTTGCACTGATTTGAGCTGCACAGACAGACAATCTAAATATAATATCATGAATATGTTGGCTATATTTCATTGTTTCTTTAAACAAATTAAGCATGGTAAAGCTTCCCTTTAACAAATAACTTTGAGTTAATGAATTTAGAAATTTCTTGGTATCTAATTAAGTTTATAAATTATTGATCACCACATGATGGATCATTCATAATTCATGGATGCACTTTTGTTTGAAGGATATGCTAATTCTGAGTTTTCATCTCTCAAAGATTTCATATGTTCTCATAATGTAACAAAAGTTGTGCTAACTGTTTAACGATAGATTCCGGTCCTAAAAGAAAAGTAATATAATCTAGAATCCTCTTAGCCTAGCACATCTGCTTACATTCTCAAGAGGATCCCGTATTTTCTTTTGTTCGTAATATGTTTTGGGTTCATATATATATATATATATTTGTGTTTATGTCTTAAGTTTATTGTAACGGCAGAAGCTTTAAAACTTTCTAATAGCAGTAGCCAAGTCATAGAAAAATCAATCTTTAAAATCGACCATATTTATAACAGTTAACAGACAACAGCATTTCTGTGGTCTGCCTTTTAATGCTATATCCAGGATCATCTCAGTCACAATCCAATGATAAGGGTAAAAAGTTATAATATCTAACTCCATCCACTTGCAAACCTTAATACTCATTACATGATCAAAACCTTAGACGGGTAAATACACTTCAAAGTGATTCACTTTCTTCTTGGGGCTTATGACCATAGACAGAACAATAATCCATCATCAATGCTAAGGACTGCAAACTTTCAATTTATCAAATTTCACCACTCACAAATCGACATCCTTATTACACTCAAGAGCATCCTTTTTCTATCTATGAAACGATACTTTACAGCCACTGGCGATTTATGAGGAAGAGAGAAGGGGAGAGGGGCTGGGATGGATCTACAGTGGGGGCAATTGCTCCCATTGCCCCCCCTAAATTTTGTTTTTTAAATTTTTATACATATGACTACAATTTTATTTTTCTTAATTATGATATTTTTCCCCACAATTAAAAATTATATTTGTCCCCATAATTAAAAATTATATTTGCATCCACTCTTGACAAATTTATATTTACTTATTGTTATATATTTGTTCACATATTTGAAAATGTACACTATTTAATTATTAAATAAGAATAGATAAACTTGAATTAATTATTTTTTTACTCACTTATAAATGTATATTAATATAATATTTAAATTAAAACAAAGCATCTATATTATACATAATTTGTTAATATAATTTTTTTAACTTAATTTGATTAGATTAATGTTTGAAATAAAAATAATTTATCTATTTTTTGTGTATTAAGTTGGACTTTAACTTTTAATTATTATATTATTTTCTCATACCTATAGTAATATGATTAATATTATGTTGTGTACATTTTATGAATAAATTGATTAAATAACTAGTTGACTATGTATGTAAATTTAATATTTTAATATAGTAAAAATAATTAATAAAAAAAAACAAATATATTACTTTAGTATTAAAGGCGAGATCATTTAGAAATTAAACTTAAGTTCAAAATTTGTCAATATTAATGAATTTCTTTTTTAAAAAATGAATAATTATGAAGTTTAGTGTAATAATTTTAAAATATATCTAATATTATGAAGTTGCAAAATTCTATTAATCTAGAGATGGATTAACTAAATAAATAAAAAATTCATAGTTAACTAGCAACTACTAAATAATGTTAATATATTGGTGAATACTACAGTGTTGTATATGGTATTGTATTTCATTGTTATAACTTTAAGAAATTAGATTATAATTTCACTTTGGATAATTTTTATTTTTTATAAAATTTATTACAAGTAATTAATAAATTACACATTGAATTTAAAATTTTTATACAACACCATCATACCGTCTATGTCACTGCTGAATATAGCTAATATTATTAATTTTATATAAGATTACATGTAATATACATATTTGTCCCACAAATTTCTAGATCCTTCCCGCCTGCCGAGGGAAGGGAAGGGGGGGGGGAGGGGAGGGTTAGGTGATGCTCGCTTCTTAACCTTTCTAGAATATGGGAGAGGTGGGAAGGGTGGGGAGAGCTGGTAGGTACAATACAACAGAACTTTCATCAGACTGCAGTCATTAGGTTTTAAAATTGAAGTGCACTTTAGTTATTGAATTAATATCACAAAACACTTCAAGTTCTCCAATTTCATGTTGTACTGAAGTGTATATTTTTGAATAGCTGGGAATAAATCATGCAAAACCTCAGGGACTTTAGGATTTACTCCAAAGTAAATGAAAGTGACTGTATGATCATATTTGAGATGTTAACTTCTAGATCTAGTCACTATTTAGCTAGATTCTCATTTTTCTTTTTTGGGAACACATTTTCCATACCGCCCCCCCCCCCACCCCAAAAAAAAAAAAATCTTGAATCCTGTAACCATCACTGTTAACAACACTCATGAGATTGCAGTAATCAATAATAGCTGAATAATTGTAATGAGAAATCACAATGTGCAGAATGTAGGTGTCTCACAGCTGCAGAATATCTCAACTTTCAAGCCAAAACCATCCAGTTCCTACCATTGACCTTCATTAGTTTTATATTTCTTATTACAATGGAAGAAACAAAACAATTTAATCCTGTCCCATAACTAAGGAATTCTCATAAATAGGAAAAGCCAGAGTGAAATAGGCATTTGAGTGAAATCTTGTCCTGTTTCATACTCAAAATGATTGATGGGGTTTAGACTTTAGATTACTCAGTCTGTCAATGTTTTTCAAGGATACATTTTTCTTTGAAGTGATTGCTTCTTCTATGCATCAATATTCCCTTGGTTCTCATAGTGATGCTTGAACATTTTGAATTTCATGATTAGACAACTGGAAATGTAAATTATCTAGTGGGTCACAGCCAGCGGTGGATAAAACAAGAACCTCTCATCTGCAAGGGGCCTAACCACATGCATGCAATAGAAAGATACTTATTAGTTTTTTCCCCCTTCTCCTTTACTTCTCTTAGTATCTGCTTTTTTTCTTGTCAATTTAGAGATCTCAGCTTCAATAATCTGACCGGAGAAATTCCTACATCTTTTTCCCAATTGGCGAAAGCAGATTTTATGTAAGTGGATATCCCAAGCAAATGTTAAAAGCTTTTTGATTGTATACACTTGAGCTGGCATAAAATTTTTATCATTTTCTTAGCTATTTGACAGGAAATAAGCTCACTGGATCTGTACCTGAATGGGTCCTTGAAAGGAACAAGAATGTGTATGTGTATTTCCTTGAGTTAATATTTGCAAACTTGAAGGTTCAAGCTTCCACTCTTGTTTACAGTTGTAATGGTCCAGTTGCTTTAATGGGTGCTTATTTTGCACCATTTTGCTTCAATCTAGTAGAATGTAACTCACTAAGCGAAGTCAAATCAATCTCACAAGGAAGATGTTATCATCAATAGTATTTTACTACAGCTATTCTTGAAAAACAACTATTGATACTTTTTTCCTTGGGTCTGTAGGGATATTTCTGATAACAACTTCTCCTGGGAAAGCTCAAGTCCAATTGAATGTCCTCGAGGGAGTGTGTGAGTATAATGAAAATGTTTCTTGTTCTTCTTTATTTTATAATCTTAATTATTATTGACAAGCATCATATCCAACTGCTTCATTTACTTTTCTAGGAACTTAGTGGAGAGTTACTCTTCATCAGCAGACAAACTGTAAGAATCTTGCTTGCTTATTATAAAAAATTCATACTTGAATATTATAAGGATATAGTTACTGCTTACTTTTATTTCGTTTTCCCTTAAAATTCTGGATTTTGATGTCTTATCTTTATCGTTATTACTGCTGACTAATACTAGTTGGTGTTTTCTCCTGTCACAGAAGTAGAGTCCATTCATGCTTGAAACAGAAATTTCCATGTTCTTCATCAACTAAAAGTGAGTAAATCATTTGAGCTTCAATTTATACACACTACACACACACACACACTCTTTATGCAATGAGTGTGGTTAGTTTATTTCAGTTTGGAAATTCAAGATTCAAAAAGTACATCCCTTACCCTGGGGCATGAACATTGAACATGGATATTATATGTGGGTCAGACTTGTCTAATAGTTAAATTTTCTTATATTTTATTCCCAATTTTAAGCATGAGAGTTATCAATTCATATCTAAGTATAGCTGTTTAGCATTGGTATTATTTTTGGGCTTGCAGAAGCAGGAAAAAAACATAACAAGGAAACACATCAAACATAAATACAATAATTTTTATGGTATAAACTGTCTTTAGGGCCTCATCCCTGGAGTAAGATGATTAACAGGTTACCATAATTTTACAAATCAGATATACATAGACTTTCTTTGGAAACCTGTATAAAAATGTATCACTAAGATACATCTTGAAATATAACTAATTGAGTAGTTTTATGGTGCAGTTAGCTGTACAAGAAATCACAAATGTTTTTGTTTACTCTTGAAACTTCCCCACTTCTCATTATCTTGAAGAGTAATTATTCTCTCTTGAAAACTTTGTTCTTTGACTCCCCACTCTTATCGATAAAAAACCCAAACTTTTGCCAATTCTATTAAGACTCCTAAATTGCACTAAAGTTTCCAAATTTAATGAAAAAATGGTTCTTTACATGGTAATTATGTAAAACTTTTAACAGGGCAGGCAAAAGGGTCCTTCACATGGTGATTATGTAAAATCATTAATAAGAAATCCCAGAAAATTGGAAATCAAACCTAAGAAGTAAATTCAGACATCTGATTAAATGTAGAATGAAAGGAAATTTTGTAATTATGGTTTAATGACTACCAAATAAATTCCATGAGGTTACGGATGGATCAATCATGTGCCACGTTGTGTAGTTAGGACCAAGAAAGCGGGAAAAATTGTAATTATAAGGAAGGATGCTGCTGGTCCAACATTACTTTAATGTAATTATGTAGGTGATCATGCATGTACAGGAAGAATTGAGCTGTAGGACATGAAAACATAGTATTGTTGATAAAATGTAGCTAAGCTTTTGGAATTCAAGATAATTTAGGATTTTACTTGATAAAAAAGGTTTTTCCAAATTTTCTGACTTTCTTGTTAAAACGAAATTTCAGTTACAGTTGTATTATGTTTATGGAAATAAGAAAGGGGCTCTAGCAGGAAAAGAAAAATGGGAGACAGATGCTAGCTTGCCCACGGTGAAAATTGGAAAAAAATCCTAATAGGCTGTTGATTCAATTAGGTTTTCCCTTTTATTTTATCTTTTTTCTGAATAATAGCATTTGTCTTTTTGCATCGTCATTTCTTATCAGATCATTACTCCTTACATATTAATTGTGGTGGTGGAGAGATAAATGCTGGTGGTAACACCACATACCAAGCTGATTTAGAACCAAGAGGTGCTTCCATGTTTTACTCAAGTCAGTCTTGGGCATTTAGCAGCACTGGGAATTTCATGGATAATGATATTGATGCCGATTCCTATATTGAGATCAATACTTCTTCTATATCGAATGTCTCAGCTCTTGATGCACAACTATACACGACAGCGCGTGTTTCTCCTATCTCTCTCACTTACTATGGACTTTGCCTTATGAATGGAAATTATACCGTAAAGCTTCACTTTGCAGAGATTGTTTTCACAAATGACAGTTCATTTAGTAGCCTTGGGAAGCGTATATTTGATGTTTATATCCAGGTAACCAAAATTTTATGATAGAAGGGTAAATCTATGTAAATTTATATCAATGGATGTTTATTGTTTATAACTTGTGTTTGCAGGGAAAGTTGGTTCTGAAAGATTTCAATATTGTAGAAGAGGCTGGTGGTACTGGCAGGCCAATTGTAAAGCCATTCACTGTGGCTGTAACAAGCCACACATTAAAGATTCACTTTTATTGGGCTGGAAGGGGGACAACAGGGATACCAGTTAGAGGAGTTTATGGCCCTCTTATATCAGCTATATCAATAGATCCGAGTAAACTAAAAAATTCTTCTTGACTCAACTCACTTTAAGTAAACCTTAATTCCAAGTTAATTGGGGTCAGCTATGTAGATTCACTTTTTCCACTCAGGATGATCTTGGGCCACATCTTCAAAAAGATGTAAGGCCTCTAGGTCATTAAAAAATTCCTATTGACATTACACTTAAATAGTCTGAGCTTCAAAAGTTCTAAAGTTGTAGCACAAGTTTATCTGACCCACTATTTTGGCACCTTGCATCCCATATTAATAGTGTAATGGCCTATCTGAAAATCCTTTGCATATTTTTCAATAAAAGCATCTCCAGCTAGCACTTCAGGGTTATAGGTTCGTGGTGTTAGGGTTGCAAGTAATTTATTATTTTCCTCATTAAATGTCATAGTAGAGATCCTTTTTATCTCCATTCTTCTAGTGAGGTCTGTTTTTCTCAGATATTAGATGTTTTAGATTTGTCTGTCCCCATTGCTCGTACCTAAGCATTGTAACTCAACCTCACCATTGTAATCCATCCTCACTAACGGTTAGAACTTGTGATGACCTATAAATGTTGCAACGTGGGGAATGTTTCTGAGTTGGAAGTATCTGTTGGTACATCAGAAATATTTAAATGGGATGGGTGTACCAGGGTTTTCTACGTTGGAATTTGATTACATGTAATTTGAACTTGTAAGAAAGCGTTTTCACTTCAGTTTAGTCCCCTAGTTAACTGATCTACATAGTAATTAGTTAAAAATTTTCTATGGGATATTCTTTTATGAAATTGGAATTATTGTGTTCCTAAAATTTAGTGACATTTTCTACATCTATTTATGCTATTCATCCCCATAAATTTATTGATTGGCAATAATTCCTCTTCTTGCACAGACTTCAAACCACCCTTAGATGAGAACAAAAAGAATGTCATCATAGTGTCCGGTACAGTGGCTGCAGCAGCATTTCTTGTCCTTGTGATCCTGGGTGTCATGTGGAAGAAAGGCTGTCTGGGAGGCAAAATTTCTGAAGATAAAGGTATTAAACATTCCACTGGTTCTGTCGTAGGGGGTAAGATAGAAGGTCTATTGACATCTTCGAATGAAATTTATACACAGTTCATCTGCTCAAATTTCAACAATTGAACCATCTTACATAAGTCCTTTCAAACTGTACATTGCATTGCACATCAATTTATTTGTCTCTGTTTTTCTCTTTCCTTAGTTCTCAATTACTCCTTGAACAAAACACAGAAACACAACCACCTGTCAGCTCACTCCAAAAAAATGCAAGTTAGGAATGAATTTCCTTTTATGTCTTCTCTCACTACCAAATGAGACTTTTGTTTTTTCCTGGGATCTCACAAATTGTTTTGCATCTGTAGACCTTGCTTTTACATCTGTTTGAGTGTCTTTACTCCATATAAGCCATTAATTCCAAGTCTATCTTTGCAGCATTAATTCTCAGAAGATTTTGTTTTCTTCGTAGTTTACTTTTAATTGGTGATACATTGCAGTGTGATTCTCATGCAAATTGCAACAATATTCTCATGCAGACATGCACTCGAGATCATGGTCATTCATCTTAGAAATCTGTAAAAGAAACTCATAAGAGTACGATGATTTATAATTCTTTATTGATGTAAAAAACTTCATTTTGGCAGAGCTGAGAGGTCTAGATCTGCAAACAGGAATATTCACATTAAAACAGATAAAAGCTGCCACTAAGAACTTCGATACAGTAAGCAAAATTGGAGAGGGTGGTTTTGGTTCTGTCTACAAGGTAATTGCCTGTTTCATCAATTTTATAATTTTCATCATTTATCTTAAATATTTTGTGTGTACTGCAAAAACATATCGTTGTTACGATGCATAAAGGTGTAATGATGTAGAACCAATAACAAGAATTCAAACAAAGAACAGAAATCGAAAATAGTCTTCAATTTGATTTAATTGTTTGATCATCCAAAGCAAAACTAACAATAGAAAACCCTTAATATTATATATATAGGATGACAAAACACTTGTAACCCCAATAATTACCAAAAATGCCCATAATAACTAAATTTGACTTGCAAGCTCCAGTTTTGAATTTAAAGAGTTTTAGATAAGCTACTATAATCTCAACGTAAATAAGATTAAGAGCCTTCCAGGTTTATTTATAAACATCCATTAGGTTTTTTAAGGCATTTTTGGCACATAAAGGTAGTTGTCTGTAGAAATCTAATGGGGAAAATGAATGAACCAAAAGGATGCCGGAATATCATTCAAAGATGATGTGGTTCTTTTTTATTTCCACAGACTAGTCTGATTACAATTACTTTTCACTGTTAATAGGAAGTTCCAAGTTGGAATTCATAACTATTGAATGCAGGGTGTGCTAGCTGATGGAACTGTAATTGCAGTAAAGCAGCTCTCCGCAAAGTCTAGGCAAGGTAACCGTGAATTTGTGAATGAGATAGGCATGATATCTGCACAGCAACACCCAAATCTTGTAAAGCTATATGGATGCTGTGTTGAAGGAAATCAGTTGATGCTCATATATGAGTACATGGAAAATAACTGCCTATCCCATGCTCTTTTTGGTGAGTCTTGTACTTGTATTGAACAAACCTTGCATACATCTTCAAGCAAATGTACTCTCAAAGGCACAGGAAAACTGATAAGCTTTGTTTCAATTATGTACAGGGAGGAATTCAACAAGCAGGCTGAAACTGGATTGGCCTACCAGGCAGAAAATTTGTCTGGGTGTAGCTAGAGGCTTGGCTTACCTCCATGAAGAGTCGAGAATAAAAATTGTGCACAGAGACATCAAGGCAAGCAATGTGTTGCTTGATAAGGATCTGAACGCCAAAATTTCAGATTTTGGCTTGGCTAAGCTAAATGAAGATGATAATACCCACATCAGCACCCGAATTGCTGGAACAATGTAAGTTCTTATATAAAAACGTCATTTATTTCTTTTCCCCCACTTTTATCTAATGAAGATGACAAGGGTTTTATTTATAAATTGATGGAATTAGGTAAGTTCTTATATAAGAACATCATTCACTTTTTTCCCCCACTTTTATCTAATGAAGATGGCTAGTGTTTTTATTCATAATAAGTATTAGTTCTGCATCATAATCTTTGACTTTATATCCCGCTGGTCAAACTCTGTTCTGGTTGCATACCCAGTCTCCAATTGATGGTGACTATAGTTGATTGTGTCCAGCATTTTGCATGAAGTGTCTTGTCTCAAACGTTGAACTGGCTACCTTTTTCTGTTGAAAGTCTAATCATTAAATCAAAATTGTACTGGCAGCTTCCTTCTTTTGTACTTTCATCCATGTGCTTAATGGCATATACATTTCCTGTTCCTATCATTTAATTTCATCATGATGATAAGTTGTCCACCTTTTATTTTTCATACCTGTTTAAATCCATGGCAAAAAAAAAAAAAAAAACTTATACAGTAAGTGCCAAGTTTATGAGGACTAATTTTACTTTGCAGTGGTTATATGGCTCCAGAGTATGCAATGCGTGGCTACTTAACTAACAAAGCAGATGTTTATAGCTTTGGAGTCGTTGCACTGGAAATTGTCAGTGGAAAGAGCAACACAAATTACAGGCCGGAGGAGGAATTTGTTTACCTTCTTGATTGGGTAATTGACTGATTCAAATGTTATTTCTTTCACTTCATTTAGAGAAGTATCATTCCTTTTCTAGCTTTGTTTAATTAATATGAAAATTTGAGCTTGTTTCAGAATTTTGAAGATGACGAAAAAATTATTTCATCCTTTATTTTATTGTGCATGGAAGAAAACACCAGACACCATTAAAATAACTAACTTGTTATTCCCATACTTTCTTACTTGATTTAATATAATATTAATATTGATATAATCTAATATATAATAAATAATTAAATTAAATATAAAACATAAAAAATTAAATTGAATATAACAAATAAATTAATTAAAATTAAAATACAATTACAATTAATTAAGAAATAAATAAATAAATATGAGAAAATAAATTAATAATAATAATTAACAATAAAAATAAGAAAAGAAATAAAATACGAGTTTTTTTTCTACTAGATTAGTAATTGAATCTTGTTGGACTTGTTTACAAAAACGATAAGTGGTTCTTAAACTTGTGTAATTTACTAGTATTAGTAAATATAATTTTGGTTGGGCTAGGTTATAACTTATTTTCAATTGAGTGCGAGCTTGTTTTTAACTAAGTTCATATGATGATTTTGACTTTAACTGTAAAAATTTGCTAGGCTTGGGTAGATATCTGAAGACCAAAAAAAAAAAAAAATTATTGCCAACTCTTTGAATAGGAAAAAAAAAAGGAAATTTTATACGTAATAAATTTTAGTTTGTTTAACCAAGAATAGGAAAAATGTTGATTGAATCTACCTACGAAAATATGCTTTTTTTCTTTGTTTTGGTTTCAACTTTCTCCTTTGCCCTAAATGTTTCTTGTAAGCAAACTTATAGGGATCATTTTTTTTTTAATGAACCAAACTAAGAACCAAGTACCGTCCCACAAGTAATCAGTTACAAACTACAAACATTAAAATAATGAAAAAAAAAATGAAACTATAAATTTTCTCAAAATTTTTTTTAAGGGTACACAAAATCAAACCACAGACCTTGGTAAAACAAATCAAACTGATTATTATAAAAATAATTTGAACTTCTTTAAAGGTCCAACGTTTTTTTTTTTTTTTTGCATTAGACTCATTCATTAACATGTATAAATTATCCATTATTCAACTATAATTCTCGTGGTAGAAAGATAATAAGATGGCTAGAAAGATAATAAGATGGCTCTATGTGCTTTGATTTGTGGATTTTGATCCAAGAGCACTCTTGAAGTGTTTCAAATAATAGGTTTGTTTTGTTTTACATCAACCTAAGTTAAATGAAATCTCTACCTTGATTCATGTTTGTTTAAAAAATCAAATACGAAACTTCATACACCTTGAAGTCATAGCATGGGATGAAAAGAGAATTTTTGGAGTCCTTATGCTTACTATGCCTGGCATTGAATAGAATAGGTATTTACTTTATCGAGGTCTTAAATCAATCATGCGTTCTCATACGAACTAATTGGGGCAATTGTTTTTAGAAATATCTAGCCAACCTTCCTGCAAAATATTTTTTCTTTATATTGATACTAGATAAAAATACTAAGCTAACTCGAACAATTTCTTTATCCTCAATCTTTCTTAGTTCCTAGGAATTAGTCACTTCAGCAGTCTTTGAAGGGTATACAAATACCCAAAGTATGAACAGGATGGATGTTTGTTGTTCCAGCCATTCTTTTTAATCTTGATCCCACTACAGGAAACGAAAAATTTCTAGCAAAGTTTTCATGTTGTTGATTCTTAGGTGTAGTGCTTCTTCATCTATGCTGCCCATCAGTAATAATGGGATATGGTTATCTTGCAATACCTATCCTATAGCCATAGTTGAAATTTTCATTCAATCTTAGAATTGACAATTGAAGCATCTAAGGTTACATTACTCAGGGATACTTGACAAAAGGTATTGTTTTATTTGTAAGCTTATAAACTTTATCTTCAATAAGTGTAAAGTTCTTTCAAATTTTTCTATCTTGACAAATATGCCTTTCTCCTATGACTTGAGGGCGATCAATGAAAAAATCCAAATCACACCATCTCTGTAACGAGTAAATGCCTCTTTTTTCTCCCAAAGTTGTTGAAATTATTTGTAATAAGATATTAGCTACAATTGAAAAGATTTTATTAATGAAATTTCCAGTTATTCGGGGTATAGGCATAGTAAGCAATTCATTTTATAATTTCTTTTAATTACCTCTGATGAGAAAATGATCCCATAAAAAGTTCGTTACACAATACACAATAACATAAAAGAAAGATCCAATTCATTTAAAAAAAAAAAAAAAAAGACGCATCCTTAAAGTTGTCTGAATCCAATGATTTAAATTGGTATAGACATCTTAAAAAGACGGAAGGACCGTCTTCGTAAAAATGAATAGATATATATATTTTTATTGTTTTTAATTTTAACAAAGGGTTTGTCGCAAAAAAAAAAATTCTCTTTGTCCCGTAATTTTGAAGGAAAGCTCTTTATTTGATTTATTTCCATTTTTTTATATAAAAAATGATTGTCCAATATACTGAAGCTATTCTCACCTTTTCAAAAGTATGATTTTTTTTTTTAACTTAGTATTTGTTATATTTTAGGCTAACACTTCTATAACTCATTTCCTTATTTTTCAATGGTCTAATGGCTTTACAAACTCAAACTTTTTCATGAATTTGCAATCGTGTCTAAACCTTTTAAAATAGATGATCATATCCAAACCTTGAGAGGTTAACTACAGTGACATCTAAGAGCTGAAATTAAATCTATAATGTAATTTTTTTCTATGAAGTTTCTCCAAAATACTCCTCTATCCTTCTTTCCTAAGCTCACTAGCCACACACTTTAATACAAGAATTAATGAATTACTTGTATCACAGAGTAAAAGTTGGCATTATTCGGTGGCTCACTTGACTGATTCTAGATCAGAGTGGATTAATATCCGGTTGTGGATAATCAGATTGGTGGAGGGACCAGAGATATTTTGGGAAAAACACTGAAAAAATTCTAATATTTAGATTTATTTTTTATCAATAGTGACAATTGAAACTAATCTCACAAGGTTTGGATATAATCATCTATTCTGAAAGGTTTTGATACAATTGCAAATCTTTGGGTTTCTTTCAAGTCATTAAGCCTTCTCCATTTGATATTTTTAGCTTTTAAACTCATGACATCCAATGCAATATAGCATCTTGACATAACTGAGCTTCTGTCAGGCTTATGTTTTGCAAGAGAGAGGAAGTCTACTGGAGCTAGTTGATCCAGAGTTAGGCTCAGCATTTTCATCAGAGGAAGCAATGTTGATGTTAAATATGGCTCTCTTATGTACCAATGCATCCCCAACACTCAGGCCTACAATGTCTCAAGTTGTTAGCATGCTTGAAGGACGAACTGCTGTCCAGGATCTTCTCTCAGATCCTGGGTTTTCAGCCATCAACTCAAAATACAAGGCTATAAGAAATCACTTCTGGCAGAACCCAAGCCAGACTCATAGTCTATCGACGAATGGTCTATACACTGATTCCTCAAATTCATATTTAGACATAGAAGAGGCTGATCGTATGTTAAGAGTTAATTTAACGGATTCTAATTCACATTTAGAAACAGAAGAGGCTGTCGAACTTTTAAGAATTGCTTCTGTAACATCCAATTAGTTAATGTTGTATCATATAACATTGCAAATGTGTAGTAGTAGGAAAAGTTCAATTGTATGTACTTTTTTCCTTCTTATATATACAGTAGTGGAAAAAGTTCCACTACATATGCCCTTTGCCTTTGCCTTTTTTTTTTCTTTTATTATTTCTCCTTTGTTTTATGAAAGCAAATTATATCTTGGAGCCCTTGAACCTTATGTGATTATACTCATAAGCCTTTTAGCTAAATTGTGTATACATTGGGATCTAACTTTTGAAAGTATTTCCTGAATCCCTTTTCTAACAAAATCCTTTACCATGTAATCAATATATATTATTAATTTCAGTCTTAAGATTAATTTAAAATAATTACTTGTCATTTGCCAAATAATTGTATATAACATTATCATTGTTATTTGTCAAATAATTGCATATAACATTTTCATATGTTATTATTTTAAATTATGTAATAAAAAATTACTATATTAAAAAATTTTAAATAAGAAATAGAAAAATTGGTTGTCATATAAAAAAGATTTTTTAAATAAGAAATTAAAAAACTTAAACCATAAAAATTTTAAATAAAAAGCTGAAATCATTAAAAAAAAATTAAATAACAAATTAAAAAAAATCTAAAAAGTAAAAATTCTAAACAATTTCTAAACAGTAAATTAGAAAAATCTAAAATGTAAAAATTTAATTAAACAAGAAACTAACATTAAAACTAATTCTCTTTATTGTTCAAAATTCATAATATATAAGAGCTAGTGACAGTATAATAGAGTGTCAAAAATTATGTCGTTCAACTTTAATAAATTTTCTTTTAAAACTATGATGTATACAATACTGAAAGTATGAATAAATAAACAATTTTTTTGTTATAACTATCTCATATATATATATATATATATATATATATATATATATATATATAATTTATAATTATTTGTTAATTTTTTTATTATGAAAATACTTATATTATTTGTTTGATTGATTATCAGGAATTTACTTCATTCAAATTTAATATTTTTTTCTTCAAATTATATCACATAAGATTAAAGGTATAAATCAATCGACAATCTTTTATTACAATTACTTTTATACATAATTATAAATTTTAAGAAATTTATTCTATTATTTTATTTACTTGATAATAACTTTTTATAAAAAAATAATTAATCATTCATTTAATTAACTAATTATTTAATAAAATAAATATTAAATTTATTTGAAATAAATGCGTAAATTTATGATTAGTATATACTAAAGCGAGAGAACTTTATCCCTCCCTCTTTCAAATAAAGATATTCTCATTCTCTCTCTCTCTCCTTTATTTTTTTTTTTTCACTCTCAATTTGGTAAGACTATCAAAACTTTTTGTGAATGCATTCTTCAAAATGAAGATGTGGACGAAATTAAATGACAAATCTAACAACAATGAGGTATCTACAACAATTAGGTTTTGTTATGATAATGCAAGAGATTCAAAAATATCTTCATAATTTGAATATGTCAATAGAAGACCAAAAATTGATGCAAGCTTTACGGCTTTAACTGAATGTGAAATTTAGAATGCTAAATGCAAGAAAAAAAATGTGAGGGTATTAAGAGTCCTATTATCCCATAAAAGGTTGAATTTTGCTATTAGATGAAGCACATCTTAAGGTTTGCATGCAAGCATATTAAAGAGAGTTAAACGGTGAAATGTAAATGAAGGTTAACTAATTAATCTTGTTGTGATTTTTTTTTAATAATATAAATGAGAATTAATGAAAATTAAAAGTTTATATCCTTTAAACTCTAAATATTTTTTTTCCTTAACCTCTAAATTAGAAAGAAAAGGGAAGAGAGGTTTAAAGGATGAAATGAAAAAAACTTAACTAGTTTACACTCATTAGTCTTGTTTAAAGTATGAAATGAAAAAAATTTAACTAGTTTACACTCATTAGTCTTATTTTTCTAAAACAAATAAACTTTCAAATAGGATGGAGTTAATTAACTCTATTTACATTTCATTCCATACCTTATATCACTCTCATTAACTTTTCTGTCCACTTTAGAAAAAATTTCATATAAGACCTTAATAAGAGAGTGGTAATGGTGGAAAAGGAAAGAGGGAAAAACATAGATGAAGCTAGAACTAATTCGCTAGAGTGGCCAAATTGAATATATCAACATATCATGTAACGTACTATAAATTAATTATTATATAATTATTGGTAGTTCAAAATTATAAATAATTCAAGATATGCATGTTTATTTAATTATTAAAAGAAAATAATTTGAATCAAATGATTTTTTCTTTTTTCTTAAGATTTTATTAAAAATTTTCATCAACTATTAATTTTTCTTTTTTGAACTTTTGGAGGGTCTAGGCCACTGAGAGCCCTTTGTCCTTATCCACGGGAAATGATAAGATGATGAAAATGAAGAAAAGAAAAGGAATTCAGAGTGAAAAGCTCTTTCCCCTCCAACATCTTAGTCATGATCAACGTGCTGTAATTTTCCATTCTCAATGCTATTAACGACATGTGTAATTCAATTGCCAAAAGACTGCTAAGAAATGGCATTTTAAAGTTTCTTGAAAAGTTTAGGAGCTTAAAGTGAGTAAGACTTAATTGATGGATTTAAAATAATAATTGCATAAAATTCAAGGACTCCATGTTATTTTTGCCTTTTGGTAATCAAGAGTACTTGCAGAATTAGATATTATATAATGGATATTTAATTTTTCAGCACTAATTATGAGTTCAAATTCTAATCAAATCTAAATTTATTCAAAGTTTTTCTTCTCTTTTTCTTTCCTCTCATTCATAAATAGCAAAAGCTTAATGCAGGAGGCCGTTTTTGGCATGCTTTCCTTTTTTTCTTAGCATATCATCATAATATAGTGAATAATAAGAGTTTTCTTCTAGATATCAGGGTTTCATTCTTAAATCTAAGAAGTGATTCACTTTATATGGTTTAAATTTATCTTTTTAGTTTATATGTGTCTTTTTATAGTTAGCTAGAAGAATAAGATCCAGGTTCCAAGTTACTTGCAAGTTAATCAACTTCAAATATGAGCCAAAGTGGCATCCCACTATTTTATGATGGGGATTTGATTTTAAAGCTTTGTTGATAAAAAAATTTATTATTGTATGGTGGATTGGCTTTTAATTTATAAATCTTGAAATTGTTACTTTTCTTTCCCTCCCCTTACGATGTTATAAATGCGAGTATGCTACATGGGCTAATTTTCTTAGTAAAGATTAGTGTGGTGATGAATATACATGGTGTACTCTCATCTACCTAAAAATGAAAGAAAATTCATTGTTGATTGTTCAATGAAACAAGGCCTAAATAAGGTTCTGGTTTAGTTGATTTCTTGGTTGGTTTTGTGCTCTTAATTGTTGCTATGCTACTCTGTTTTCCTTGTTCTTAGAATTTGATTGTTTTTCATTCCTTTTGGGTTTGTTTCACCTGTCATGGCTTTATATTTTTGGCTTTTTTTGAGTTGGTTTGTTCTTTAGGTTTTTTCGCTTATCTTTTTTGTGTTTAAGTCGATATTTCTCTTAGCAAAGTGTTAAATATTCTCTGTTGGGTTAGATACATAATAATATTTGTGATAACTACTAAGAGTTCCAGCAATCAACTGTTGTTCAGGATAAAGATGCGAGACATCCAGATTTTTTTTCCTTTTTTTTTGTTTATTATTAGGAGGGAGTAAGATAACGAGTTCAAATTTTAGCCATAATCAAATTAATAAAAAGTAAATAAGGGTTTGAACAGGTGGGTAATTTGATATGGTTTTTGGGATTTTTTGTTGATTTGTGCCTTTAGGTTTCTTTTAATTTTGTGTCTTTGTTGAATTTTTTGGTGCAATTTTTGGTTAACTGAGTCTTAATACTGTCCTTTTTTTAATGGATTTTGAAGGCGTTTCCTGAGGTATTATACCATTTTGTCTTTATTTATTTTTTTCTTTCCATGTTGTTGGTGTTGGATTGCATGTTGTGTATACTAATAATATTAGGGATTTGTTTTGAGCTGGTAATTATATACATTTGGCTTGTACTTATTTATAGTAGTAATAGATACTTAATGCGTGATGATTTTTAGCGGTCCTATGGCTAATGATGTTAGTGTCCTGAGAACTCTTCACTTCTGCAATTAGTAAATATCTTCAATGTCTAATTCAAGAGAGCAGCACTAGCCCTCTCTTTTATTTTATTTTATTTTTTTTTTACAGTTTGTGTCATTTACATCTATCTCTCTTTGTATGTATATATATTTTTTGTTAATTGTGTTTGATTGCCAGAGGTAATATGTTATATCATATGTTAATTTAGCTCTTATTTGTACTTGTAGATTTAGTGTGATGATTCATGATTCATTGTAGTGAATGATGAAGATATTATTAGTCTTTTGGAAAATGATATTAACATCATGAAAAACCTTTGCCTATACTATTCTCAAATATCAAAATTTTCGTTGTCTAATTTAAAAGAGCAAAACCAGACCTTCGATAGTTTCGTTTTGTGCCAACATACAATGTTATCTTTAGCGAGTATTTGGTTGTTAGCTCATAAATCAAATGCTAAACTGGTAAAAACGTTAGATAACTAGTTGAAAAAGAGGGATTAGTTTGGAGTTGATAGTTGCTGGGTACATTGAATGTGAGTGGAATATGCCTGGTTAGGTTGGAATGTGATATAGTTGGATGACAAGGCTGGCTTGAAATTTCAAGTCATTTAGGTGTACTGTCACAAGGAATACTTTATAAAATAGAAATGAGGCAATTACCAATATGCTGCTTATTTTCTTTATCTCACATCTATCATGTTGATAAAAATAGAAATTTAAAATTAGGCTTCATATGGTTCATAAAATAGCATAAATAAAGATTAAAATAATTTTTTCATGTACCATAGGGTAACCATTCCAAAATTCATTGTTAATTTGTGAGAACTGTATTCTAAAGTTTTCTCTAGAATAAAGGATACAATAAGAGTCATGTTTTAACTTTATCATCTTTAATATATTGAAATTTTGATATCTATTATGTTTTCTCTACAAATGCTCAAGAACAAGAAAATTATGCCAATGATGTCAACCAACACATTCTTTTTGAGATGTATTTTGCCTAAATCAAACATTTTTTATGGACATATATGATCTTTTTTTTAGTGCTAGCCATTGTTCACAGGTGCTTTAAATGCAGTCTACAATCTTGTTTTGATGAAACTGTTAGTCTAAGGGTAAAAATCTTTGATTGTAATAACTACATATGTTAAAATCTAATGTATTAAAATTGTTAAAGTCATTGTGATTTTTTTTTATTTTATTATATGGTACATTAGTTATTAAAAAAAATTAACATAAATCATAAAACATTGCACCAAGATGCATCAAATTTAATGCAATTGTATTAATGGACAAATGACGATGACATTATCTAATTGCAAAATCAAGATATTATTATTATTTAAATATGAATTATTCTTAATAGCGATTGGGTTTCTCATTGAAATTAGTGTTTACTTAGAAGTTGAAGTTCTAAATAGCAATGGAAGATCTGGTTCTTTTTATGATCTTTTAGCGATGAGAAGATGTCCTATCCCTAAAGATGATTAGCATTTGGAAGTCATTTCTCATTGCAATTGACTTTTAGCAAAGAAGCCTATTATGACAAGTGATGACGATATTTTTTTCCATTGCAAATCACAAACAACGAAAAGAATGGTTTTAACTTTTGCCTGCCATGTTTAAAAAGTCTAACAATGAAAATATGCAAATATAATCAAAGTAGATTAGTTTTATCAAATATAAGAATTATGTTAATTTTCAAAAGAAAAATAACCGATGCACCGATTTAACGCTTCATGCTTAAGAGAATGCATATATTGATCAGTTATCATTTCACAATTAAGAAGTGCACATATTATTCTCAAAATTATATGTTAAACTAGTCGCTAACTTGTGCATTATGTGAATTATAGTGTAAAAAATTTTTATTTTTATTTTAAATATAAGATATTAAAATAAATAATTTTAAAATAAATATTATAAAATAGATCTTTCAATTATAAAATATGTGTCAAGAAATGATTTTTATATAAAGTGGTGATATATAATAGTTGATTTTCTCACTTTTCAATAGATTATGGTATAACAAAATATTTGTCAAGTGATGATATTTTAAAGTTCATTTACTAATTTTACACAATAATGTATAAAATTACTTAATACTTATAATGACTCCAATTGTTTTATAATTTCATACAGTATTGTGTAAAGCGATGATATATAACAACTCATTTATCTACTTTACAAAAGAGAATGTCATATTAAAAAATATTTATCAAGATAAGATTTTTATACAACATAGTAATATTATAAAATATATCATAATATTACAAAATATATCTTAATATTACAAAATATTTATCAAGAAATGATTTTTATGTAAAGTGATGATGTATAATAGTTGATTTATCCATTTTACAAAATAGATAATCGTATTACAAAAAATAATAATATTAAAAAATATATTTTAATATTACAAAATATATATATCAGGACATGATTTTTATGGCAATTCCAAGAGAAGTGGATGCATGCAGCATGGCTCTACAATAATGACAAATAGTATTAATACCTAGGCAAGTATATGCAACATATTGGTTCATGTAGTTTAAGTTGCACTGCAATACTATTTAAGTTCAGTGAAATAAATTATTATTGGTATATAGCAAAAATTGTGACAAATATTTCAATATAAAATTTATACTTGCTAATAATTTTTTTTTTAATTTAATAGGTTCTAAGTTCTTCATGTCCCTTAAACCTTGAGATTGAACTCAAAACATCTAATAGAATTTCACTAAATGGAAAGCTTGAATGCACACAAGATAGTGCATGAATCAACAAATTGCCTAAGTTTGAATATTATTAATGTATGTACTTATCCTAACTTAAATATTTCTTTTACAGATTATTCTATTTTCTTTTTTCATGTTATTTAATATAATTTTATATATAATATATACTACTATATAATATATTATTATACATTAATATATTAATAATAATATTATATATATATATTACTATACTAATATCATATTATTTAATATAAAAATTGTATATTTATTGTTATATTTTTTATTAGAGTATTTGTTATTTTTTAATAAAAATAAAAAGACTTGATTTATTATAGTTGATCTACTCACTTTACAAAATAGATTGTTGTATTACAAAGTATTTGTTAAAATATGATTTTTATGTAATATATAACATTTATATCCTCATTCATTGGTATTCTCACATGAACATATTTATTGCATAAGTGATTTGCAATCCCAGGTGAACATTTGCATTGGACAAATGATCATTTAGATATGTGACTTGGATAAGCATGATGATGACACTTGCACCATTGCATTTGGGACACTTGAACATATATGTAATGTTTGTATAGTTGTATGACAAATTATCTTATGTTGTGTGTATATTATAGTATCATAAGTAATGATTTTTAGAGCTATTTAAAAGTATAAAAAGCATATGATGATTAGGAGATGGATGAAGGTGATGAAGGAGTGAAAAAGAGGGACTAAAGAGGAAAAGAAAACTTCCAACTAATGAAAATGAGACACCATGATTTTGTCTTATTAGAATAGGTTTACAAGTTGAATTTTCCATCCTTTAGGAGCAGATTAAAGAGGATAAACATAAGGGGTAGTTGACGAAAGAGAGAGTTAAGGAAGAAAGAAAGAAAGGAAGAAGAAGAACAAGAAGAAGGAGGAGGAGGAGAGAGAGAAGAGTGAGCTGCCTAGGAAGGAACCCTAAATTTTTTATGGTTTTGAGAAAATAGGTAAGTTAATTTACCTCTTTCCCATATGAAATTCCTCCCTTATGACATGTTAATCATGCATGGTTAGCAAGAATTATAGAGTATTTGAGATGAAACTTATGCATGGAGGTTGTAGCTTAAGAAAAACAAAGCTAATTGTGTTGGTTTTGTTATTAGAGTAGCTTGTTTCACCCATGATTTTTTAACCCTAGAAGAAGAATTAGAGAAAGTGTAAACCATGAAAGTTGTAGCTTTATGCCCCCATATAAAAGCATGTAAAATAGTTTTGCTTAATTTGGTGTTTGTGAAAAGCTATGACTCCTTCATTAGGGCTAGTTCACAACCAACCGAAATCTCCCCAGTTTGACTTTTTTCATATATTTTAATGACCTTATGTGTTGATTTAGACAAAGTACAAAATATAAAATTTGTAGAGTTATATTCCTTCTAAATTTCTTTAAAGCAGATTTGCTTACTTTATTATCTGGAAAGAGATATACCTCTTTTATTATGATTGACCCTAAACCTGATAATACTTATTTCATCTCTTAGTTCTATTTTTCAAGAATTTGATGGTCATATAATGAAAATTTGGTGATGTGTCAAACTTGAAAGTAGTATATTTATATATAATCTACATGCCTATAAAATAGTTTTGCCAAATATATCATGGTTGATGAGATATTGCTCTTTTATTATGACTAATTTTTAATGTATTGAAAATCTGCTCACCATGAGATTAACCATTTATTTTGGTGATCTTATGGACTGAATTTGATAATGTGTAAAACATAGGAAATGTTCCTATATGTGATATGTATATGTTGGTAAATCATTTTTGCAATTGGATTTATATAATTTTAGATATATTTGTGATTGTAAGACCTACTCATACTAAGATGACATTGAAACATGGCAAAATTAAAAAATTCATCATATTTGTTATATGTCTATATTGATCTAAAATTTCACAATGTTGTATTATTATGTGTCTAGTTTGTTTAAAAAAAAGAATCAAGTCATTTGGATAAGTATATCTAGAGTTATTATTGTGAGAGTATAGCAAAGTCTAGCTGCCACACAAGAATAATATGCTTAAACACTAGGTCCATTTGCATGGAACATGATCATAGTTGCATACCATGCATGAAAATTCATTTTGACATTTTATAATGATATATGTATCAAATTTTAGGATCCCAACATAATGAGAAAGCCCAAGAGAGAGGTCCAAACCTACCATAAAGGTTGATCGCATCAAAAGGTGAGTAAAAGCCATAATTGGATTTTAATGTGTATGTGTGATGATTTTATAATATGATTATGTCCTGTTACATGTATATATAATTGAATTATGATATTTTACATGTGAATACAAGTTAAGTGAGAAGTATATGATCTTAATGATTACTTGGCGTACCATTATAAATGAACATTTGCATATAAAACTAAAAGGGTGTTGTGATCGGCTTATCAAACACTTGCAAATCACTTGGAAAAGGGACCAATATGTCTCATTGGCACATGTTATTGATCAAATGATTCACTTGTTATATGTTGGCTAGTAAAATCAAATGTCACTTAAATCACATGAATTCCTGAGAGTAGTGTTTACCTTGTAAGGTCATGATAAAATCAATTTATTGCATTTGCACTTGCATAGTCATTTCTTATACTATTTAAGTATCCTAATGATATTTGATTATTGATTGTGCCATAAGAATCTAATTATTATTTTTATTTATTGAGTCATGACTCACTAAATCACAATTATATTTTTCAGATATTGAAGGATAGGGTTTGGATACTTTGGAGCATAATGATTTGCATATAAACACATGCAGCTCAAGTTGTCGACTGAATTCTGACTCTCTTTCCCCTTATACATGTACATATTACCTAGATAGGAATCAGTTTTTAGTCACTAGCCTTAAACTCTAGTTAACATATATGTACATTAAACACATGTTGGGATGTGTATATATGAAGAATGAACCTTTATACATATTTATTTTTGGACATGAATGTCATGATTAGTAAATGAAAATAGTTGTTACAGTTTTTAGTATTAGAGCAGTGATAGGCTCCATATCGACATACATTTGAACGTGACATGACTTTTACACTATTATGCACTATCATATGACATAGTCTTATACGTCTATAGGGCATTAGTAGAAGGTAGTCATAGTAGTACCCATGACTCAATAAAGAGAGGGGAGTCAGTCGATTTGCATTCCATAGAAGCATCCTATCAACCATTAAGAGATCAACCTGCTGACAAAGTTAGATCTTCTACACATTATCATGGGTAACCATAATATAGAACTGGTGAACCAACAGTATAAGGTCCAAAAAATCAAAGAGAAAAAAGTATGACAAATTAAGAAAATAGGGTGCAGTTGACTTCAATGGTACCACAGATCCAACAGTGGTAGAGACATGGCTAAAAAGAACACAGTTTGAATTTGATGAAATACACACCAAAAGAAAAGTTTGATTATGCAATGTCGCAATTACAGAGGGATGCATATGATTGATGGAAAACCATTCCAGGGAGTGATGTCCAGCCTCCAGTGCTTACATGAGATGATTTTCTTTGTGAGTTCAATAATAATTACATGCAAAAAGTGTACAAAGATGATAAAAGAAGTGAATTTCTGAATTTGAAATAGGGGGAGATGATTGTGGCTAAGTATGAGGTAAAATTTAATCATCTCATTATGCATCCTTCATATTGGTAACTAACAAAGGCAAATGTCAAAAGTTTGAAAAGGGACTACAATATGAGATTAGAAGATCAAAGGTGTAGATCTTGAAAGTTAAACCAAGCTAAAATTTATTCCAATCAGGGTGGAAAGATTAGAAAAAGAAAGGACATAGCAATGAGTAAAAAATGGGCCTATTGAGTTTGTGGGAGATTTTAACAGAAAAAAGGTAAATGTGGATATTATATGCCATCACAATCCAATGCTAAGGGTGGTTACTCTAGCTATAGAGGCAAGGGGATTAGGAGTTTCATCTTATACAAGAATAGGTCAAGTCCAAGTTATGCAACAATGACACTTATGTGTACATTGTGGCAAGCAATATATGGGTGAATATAGGAAACTAAATGGTTGGTGCTACTTTTGTGGTTTTTTTATCAAGTGCTTAGAGATTGTTCTGAAACATCTAGAATGTTAGAGGGAGGCAGATGCAAAGACAGAGCTACATCAGAGTCCACAGTTGAAGTTTCAAAAGCTAATAGAGTTGAAGTATCATTTGGCAGGGATAGAGGTAGAGGTAGAATAACTATAGCTAGTCAAGGTATAAGCATATCAAAAGGTTAGAATTTTACACCCCCGACACAAGCCAGAGTATTTGTCATGACTAGGTAAAAAACTATTGTTTCTCCAGAAGTTATCACTGATAAACTTTTGCTCCATGATTTAGAAGTTGACGCATTAATTAATCCTGGCTCTACACATTCATTCATTTCATTGATCATGACATCACAATTATGTAGTAGGCATCAACCTTTAAGGCTTAACTTATGTATTAGGAATCCTTTAAGAGATGTGATGATTGTGGATAACATATGTTGTGATTGTGTGATTCACATTGATGACATTGAGTTAAATGTTGATCTAGTACTATTGCCACTCCGTGAATTTGATGTGATATTGGGTATGGACTTGTTGTCTAAATATCATGCAATAGTGAATTATTTTACTAAGAAAGTTACTTTAGAATCTCCAAATCAAACAAGGGTTGTGTTTAAAGGAGAAAGAAAAATTGTACCTGCATGTCTAGTTTCTACTATCAAGGGTTTCGCATGATTAAAGGTGGTTGTGAGGCTTATTTGGCACTTGTGATAGACACAAGGTTCACAAACGAGTTACTTGAGAATATTCTAGTGGTAAATGAGTTTACAAATGTGTTTCCAGCTGACTTACCTAGTTTGCCACTTCATAGGGAGATTGAATTCACAATTGAGTTAGTCCCAATAACAACATTGATATCCATTTCACCTTATAAGATGTCTTCAGCTGAGTTGAGAGAATTGAAGTCTCAATTGCAAGAACTACTTGAAAGGGATTCATAAGACCTAGTGTTCCACCTTGGGGTATTCCAGTATTATTTGTTAAAAAGAAAGATGGGACAATGAGGTTATGTATTGATCATAGGCAGTTAAATCGGGTTACTGTGAAGAACAAATATCTTTTGCCAATGATATATGATCTGTTTGACTTGTTACAAAAAGCACGAGTGTTTTCTAAAATTGACATGAAATCCGCATATTATCAGCTCAAAATTTCAAACTCAGATGTACCAAAGACTATTTTTCGAACCAGGTATAAGCATTATGAATTTTTGGTGATGTCATTTGGTTTGAATAATGCACTAGTTGCGTTTATGGCTCTTAAGAACAAAGTGTTTCAGCTTTAGATAAATTTATAATTGTGTTCATTGATGACATATTGGTGTATTCAAGGAGTAAAGGGGAGCATAAACAGCATTTGAGGATTGTGTTGCAAATTTTGAGAGAAAAATAGCTATTTGCTAAAGTCAGGATCAATTAATACATCAACTTTTAAATCATGGAGAAAAAGTTTGACAGTGATAACTTCTAGAGCAGCAACAACTTCTTGCCCAGTCATGATAAATATTCTAGCTTGTATCGGGGGTTTAGAACTCTGACCTTCTTATCTGCAAGTACCTTGATGAACTGTAGTTATTCTACCTCTACATCAACCCCTACCAAATGATACTTCAACTCCACTAGCTTTTGAAACTTTAACTGTGGACTCTAATGTAGCTTTGCCTTTGTCTCTTCTTCCCTCTAACATTCTAGATCTTTTAGGATAATCTCTAAGCATATGATCAAAAGACCCATAAAAGTATAACCCACCAGTTAGTTTCTTACATTCACCCATATGTCGCTTGACAGAATGTACACATGAGGGTCATTGTTGCATGACTTGGGCTTGACCTCTGCCTACATAAGATGAAACTCTTAGTCCTCTACCTCTATAGCTAAAGTAACATCTCCTAGCATTGGATTGTGATGACATATAATCTTCACGTTTACCTTTCTTTCTGTTAAAATCTCCTTCAAACTCAATAGGCCCCCTTTTTACTCATTGCTCTGTCCTTTCTTTTTCTAATCTTTCCACCTTGATTGCAACAATTTTCAGCTTGGTATAACTTTCAAGATTTATAGCTATGATCTTCCTTCTGATCTTATATCTTAGTTCCTCTTCAAACTTTCTACATTTAGCTTTGTCAGTGGCCACCAAGAAGGATGCATGATGAGATAATTGATTAAATTTTACCTCATACTTAACCACAGTCATCTCATCTTGCTTCAAATTCATAAATTCCCTTCTTTTTTTTTTTATCATTTTTGTACACTTTTGGCATGTCATTATTGTTGAACTCACGAAAAAAATCATCTCATGTAAGCACTAGAGGCTAGACATCACTCTCTAGAATGGTTTCCCACAAATCATATGCATCCCCTTGTAATAATGACATTGTATGATCAAACTTTTCTTCTAGTGTGCATTTCATCAAATTCAAAGCTTTTTGCGTTCTTTTTAACCATGTCTCTGCCACTACTGAATCTGTGGTGCCACTGAAGTCAACTGCACCTATTTTCTTAATTTGTCATGTCTTCTTTCTCTTTGATTTTTTGGACCTTGCACTGTTGGTTCACTAGTTCTATATTATGGTTGCCCATGAGATAATCAAACTTTTCTTTTAGTGTGCATTTCATCAAATTTAAAGTTCTCTATATTCTTTTTAGCCATGCCTCTGTGACTGTTGAATCTGTGGTACCACTAAAGTCAACTGTACCACGTTTTCTTAATTTGTCATGCTTTTCTTCTCTTTGATTTTGTGGACCTTGCACTGTTGGTTCACCAGTTCCATATTGTGGTTACCCCTGAGATATGTGTTGACAAAATATATCTTGATATTACAAAATATATCTTGATATTACAAAATATATCATGATATTACAAAATAATAGTTACAAAATAATTCATAGAATTACATAAAAAGTACAATAAACTCTAAATATTTTAAAATTTTATATAGTATTATGTATATCTTCTTTATTATAAAATATATCATGATATTACAAAATATATCCTAGTATTACAAAATAGTTGTCATAACATGATTTTTATGTAATATTATCATATTTCTATTTGTTTATAAAATAATTCATGGGATCACAAAATATATCTTGATATTACAAAATAGTTGTCAAAACACGATTTTTATGTAATATGATTATATTTCTTTCTTTTTACAAAATAATCCATGAAATTACATAAAAAAGTACAATAACTCCAAAGATTTTATAATTTCATGTAGTATTATGTATATTTTCTCTAATACAAAATATACTTTTTATTACAAAATATATTATGATATTACAAAATAGTTGCCAAGATATGATTTTTATGTAAGACAATCATATTTTTTTCTTTTTACAAAATAATCCATTAAATTACAAAATAATTGTCAAGGCATGATTTTATGTAATATGATCAAATTTCTTTCTTTTTACAAAATAATCTATGGAATTACAAAATATATGTTGATATTACAAAATAATTGTCAAGACACGATTTTTATATAATCCTATCATATTTTTTTCTTTTTACAAAATACTCCATGAAATTGCATAAAAAGTATAATAATTTTAAATATTTTATAATTTTATATAGTGTTATGTATATTTTCTCTATTACAAAATATACTATTTTCTTACAAAATATATTCTAAAATTACAAAATAGTTGTCAAGACATAATTTTTATGTAATTTGATCATATCTCTTTCTTTTTACAAAATAATACATAAAATTACAAAATATATCTTGATATTACAAAATAGTTGTCAAGACACAATTTTTATGTGATATGATTGTATTTCTTTTTTTTTTTTTTACAAAATAATATATGAAATTACATAAAAAGTACAATAACTCTAAATTTTTTATAATTAAATAGTATTATGTATATTTTCTCTATTATAAAATATACTTTTTTTATTATGAAATATATTCTTATATTACAAAATAGTTGTCAAGATGTGATTTTTATGTAAGACAATCATATTTCTTTCTTGCTATAAAATAATCCATGGAATTACAAAATATATCTTGATATTACAAAATAGTTGTTAAGACATAATTTTTATGTAATATGATTATATTTCTTTCTTTTTACAAAATAATCCATGGAATTACATAAAAATTGTAATAACTCTAAATATTTTATAATTTTAAATAGTATTATGTATATTTTCTCTATTAGAAAATCTACTCTTTTCTTACAAAATATATTCTGATATTACAAAATAATTGACAAGACACAATTTTTATATAATTTGGTCAAATTTATTTTCTTTTCAAAATAATCCATAGAATTACAAAATATATATTGATATACAAAACAATTGTCAATACACGATTTTTATGTAATATGATCATATTTCTTTCTTTTTGCAAAATAATCCATGCAATTACAAAATATATCTTGATATTACAAAATAGTGGTTAATATACGATTTTTATGTAATATGATCATATATTTTTTTGACAAAATAATCCATGTATAAAATTACATAAAAGGTATAATAACTCTAAATATTTTGTAATTTCATATAGTATTATGTATATTTTTTCTATTACAAAATAAACCTTAAATTATAAAATAATTATTAAGACATGATTTTTGTGTAATATGATTAGATTTTTTCCTTTTTACAAAATAACCCATAAAACTACATAAAAAGTACAATAACTCTAAATATTTTATAATTTCATAAAGTATTATGTATATAGTCTATGTTACAAATAATACCTTGGAATTACAAAATATATCCTTATACTACAAAATAATCGTCAAGACACGATTTTTATGTAATATGATCATATTTCTTATTTTTTATAAAATAATCCATAGAATTACATAAAAGGTACAATAGCTATACATAATTTATAATTTCATATAGCATTATGTATATTTTCTCTATTATAAAATATACGCTAAAATTGCAAAATATATCCTCATATTACAAAATAATCATCAAGACACAATTTTCATGTAATATGATCATTTTTTCATTTTTACTAAATAATCCATGTAATTACATAAAAAAGTACAATAACTATAAATATTTTGCAACTTCATATAGTATTATGTATATTTTCTTTATTACAAAATATATTCTTATATTACAAAATAATCGTCAAGATATGATTTTTATGTACTATGATCATATTTCTTTCTTTTTACAAAATAATTCATATAATTACATAAAAAGTACAACTATAAATATTTTGTAATTTTATATAGTATTATGTATATTTTCTATATTACAAAATATACCCTAGAATTACAAAATATATACTCATATTACAAAATAATTGTCAAAATATGATTTTTATGTAATATGACCATATTTTTTCCTTTTTACAAAATAACCCATAGAATTACATAAAATTATAATAACTATAAATATTTTGTGGTTTCATATAGTATTATATATATTTTCTCTATTACAAAATATACCCAGGAATTACAAAATATATACTCATATTACAAAATAATCGTCAAGATACGATTTTTATATAATATGATCATATTTCTTCTTTTTTACAAAATAATTCATAGAATTACATAAAAAGTATCATAACTCCAAATACTTTGTAATTTCATATAATCTTATGTATATTATAAAATATATTCTAATATTATAAAATAAGAATGATTATATAATTATTTGTCAATTTTACAAAATAATATATTTTACATACAAATAATATTTTTGTTATAAAAATAAGAATGATTATATAATTTCTTTTATAACTATTATATAATTTCTTTTAGAACTTTATAACAAGATTATTATCTACATTGTTTTTCTATTATAAAATGTGAAGAATATTCACATTTGTTTATTATTTTATTATTTTATAATTTTACATACAAATTTTTATTTTAAATATTATTCAATATTATTATAATGTTTGATTTATAATGAGTAACTTCATTTAATTTATAATTAACAAATAACACTTATTAAATTAATTTGAAACATTATTTTATAAATAACTTTAATATATTGTCACATAAAAATATAATTTTTACACATTATATATAAATTAAAAAAAAAGAGAGAAATCAAATTTTCAAATTTACTTTTATTATGTGGTTCATTTTTGTCTATATAGTCCATTTTATTTATGTCTTATTCTCAATAAATTTTCGATTTTACCTTTTTTCTTCTTTTAATATTAACTTGTACACATCCATATCACACACTTACACTCAAGTTCCGCATTATTTCAAGACATTATAGCAAACACCCTATTTTATAGAACTTCAAGTCTATTTATCCAGATTTTTTGTAATGTTTTCTAATTATTTCACCGCTTTTAAGTCTCCATAGGTAGACATTCTCGGTCTGTGTTTTCCTGCCAACTAATCGTATATCTTTTTTTTTTTTTCTCAAGTTTTAAGTATAATTGTTATGTTTACTATGTTGGAAATTTCTTAGTTTTAAACTATAACTTTGAAATTTCTATGATGTATCTTTGTTTCTAATTCATGATATTTTCATCATGTTCAAAAACAATAAAAGCTATTTTTTTTTTAAAAAAAAAAGGGGCAACATCCACCTATTATACAAAGAAAATTTGGACACAACGTGATAGGATGTTGTGGATAGTTTTATTGCACTCGCATGTTGCTAATTAGGCATTCATCGATCAGTTTGTTCAGTTTTGAATTGATTTTTATTAAAATTAAAGTAATCAAATTTTAAATTCATAAGAACTGAGTTAAAATGAGATTTTTCATGAATCAAATGGTTTAATTAGTTTGGTTTAGTTTGAACCATATTTTAAAAAAACGATAAATACTATGACCTCTAGATTTTGCCCTATTATACTATTTAATCTCTCATTTTCAAAAATTATATTAAAACATTCTTATATTTTGATTTCTTAAACTATTTAGTCATTTTGTTAAAATTTTAGTACTTTTTCCTTTGGTCAACTATCAAAGTCAATAAAATTATTTTAAGTATGTAAAAATTTCAATATTAGCTTCATCTTCTTCATTAGCCAAAAGAATAAAAAGACTATCAAATTCAAAATACCCTTTTTTTACTTCCTCTTTTTTTTCTTCTTGCTCATTATTAATTTTAGAACTAGAACTTTTTTCTAATATGAACCAAATTCAAAAATTATAATCCTTCCTACCTTTTCTTCATAAAATTTTTGGGATTTGATTTTTCAATTAAATATGAAAAACTTACCCTTGGACAACAAAGCTTCTATGCTTTTTTAAAATTGGAGTTATCCATCCCTGTTCCAAAACTTACACTTGAGATTTCAGAACAACAGCCTCTCCCAGCGCTGCCACTAGGTTGAACTTATTGATCGTTCCACCTTCTCAGATGTCATGGGCAAGAGTGTTTGTCAACTGGTTCATGAGTTCCATTCGTGATGGTGATTGGGATGTTGGGGTGACTAAGTCCTCGATTTACATCATAAGTCTTTTCTCCATGAGAAAACCGATGCTTAGGTGATCTTTTCATCTACTGATTTAATTTGATGGTTTTTGGGTTTGATAGCTCCATGAGGAAGCCGATGCCTTGGTTTGATTATTGCTTCATGAGGAAGTCGATCTTTTCATCTTCATTCCAGGTTTCCTACCTCGTGTATTGATTTTTTTTGTCAAAGACTTGGTTGTTTTGCTGAGGATGACATTATGTCGAAGACTTAGTTGTTTTTGTGTCATTTTAATTTTTTGTGTATCAATTTTGGATTATTTTGATATTGTTTGCAATTTTGATTTTTAGGTTGAATCACTTGATTGTGTTGACCTGGGTGCTATGAACATTTTTTGATTATTTCTTAGATGATTCTCGATTTTGATTTCTTTTTTTTTTTTTGAATATGATGATTTGTGAAGAATGATGTTGGGTTTGATGTTTGTGATAAGGAGTTGGGTTTGATGTTTGTGAAGAATGATGTTGGGTTTGGATTTGATGCGGTTGGGCAATTCTTTGTTGAATTTTTTGGATTTTAGATGATGTTTGTCATCTAAAATGACTATTTGATTTTATGGATTTAGATTTGGTATTTGTATTTGGTAAGAATTGAAATTTTGATTTAAAGTGAAGGGTTTTCTAGTCATTTTAGACTGATTTAACAAAAAATTGACAGAAGGATGAAAAAGTTAATAGAATCAAAAGATAGGGACCTTTTAAGTATGCTTTTTAAAAATGAAGGACCAAGTAGTATAATATGACAAAACCTGAGAGGTCATAGTATTTATCCTTTTTAATATATATATATATATATATATATATATATATATATATATATATATATATAT